>JAODAL010006144.1:0-136398 GCA_025379985.1 Phyllomedusa bahiana
TTTTGTTGTTGTATTATCTGTTTTTACCCCAAACCCTATTAAAATCTTTTTAAGGGGTTTATTTACTTTTCATCAAATTCTAGAAGCTACTAATATGCAGACATTTCTTCCCATCAAGAACTCAGTTCTGAAAAGGGTCATGCAAAAGTAGATTTTTCCATTGTTATCAACAATCTCCCAATTGTGAACTACTTTTAATTTTGGATATGCTGTATATTTGCATTACCCCTCAAAAACAACTATATAAGGTACAGTCAATAAAAATTGGTGCAACTTCATTTTTGATACCCGTAAGTACTTCTGTAGGCCAATTCATTTGTTTAAGTGAATTAAAGAAACCACAACTGGAAACCCACCCTGAAATCCCCTCCAATGTTCCCCCAGGTTACTCCTACACTTTTAATCTCGCTGGTTAAAAAAAAAAATTGTCAGATAACCATGATAATAAAAGTAAATATTTATTCTGTTTTCTGAATAGATGTGGTTACAAAATCATTTACATACGGTGCTGTTTGTCATGTTTGGACACCGCAAATGGAATTTAAACTTTTTGCCAAGACTATACAATATTATGCAAAATTACATTAGGTTAGTGATAAATATATACTCTTTCATGACAGATAAATACAGTGCCTTGCGAAAGTATTCGGCCCCCTTGAACTTTTCAACCTTTTGCCACATTTCAGGCTTTAAACATAAATACATAATAATAATAATAATTTTTATATAGCGCCAACATATTCCGCAGCACTTTACAATTTGGAGGGTAAACGTACAGACATTACACATTAAAAGTATTTTACAGTTGAGACACACGGTGTGAGGGCCCTGCTGAAAGAGCTTACAATCTATTAGGGTTTTACGGGAGAGACGAAGGGCAAGAAAGTGCTAGATTTACAATGGTCCAGCCATGTGACAAAAATGTTTTTTTTTTTTTTTCATAGAATTCGGATGATCCTGCCACCCAAAAATACAAACTATATACAGTTAAGTGCTGAAAATGAGATGAGTGCGCTAGGGAGTGTGGGGGAAGGGGAGGGGGGTTAGCATTAGGGATTCTGGTAGGCCAGAGTGAGAAGATGTATTCTCAGGGCCCCTTTTTTGCTATGAGAGTTCTGAGTGTGCCTGATCGCCCGCGGTAGCATGTTCCAGAGAACTGGTGCCGCACGTGTGAAGTCTTGGAGATATAAATTTTTTTTATTTTTTTGTGAAGAATCAACAACAAGTGGGACACAATTGTGAAGTGGAATGAAATTTATTGGATATTTTAAACTTTTGTAAAAAAAAAAAAAAAAAAGTGGGGTGTGCGAAATTATTCAGCCCCTTTACTTTCAGTGCAGCAAAATCGCTCCAGAAGTTTAGTGAGGATCTTGAATGAACCAAAATGTTGTCCAAAATTTTTACGAGATGAAAAACACAATACACTGTTTTAATCAATCTGTCAAAATGCCCCTGCTCTGTGATAGTCCGGGGTTTGAAATTCGGGGAAAGGAGCTCTTTAAAGGGGTTGTCTCGCACAATGATTGGGTTTTTTATTTAAAGATCTTTAAAAAAAAAGCACTTTGCAATATATGTTCATTAAAAAATGTCCCTGATTTTGAGCTACCCCTGTTAGTTTTACTACATCAGCTCCTCAAATCTCTTAGTAGCGACCTGTTATCCTTTTTACTGGCTGCAGGTCTGAATGACCATCCCCTTTGAAGACGGTCAGACAGGGGCCCCCCCCACAGAAGCTTTTGGGTGGAAGGAGGGGGGGGGGACTCGGGTTTTTGGCCCCATGAGCCGGGATTCCCCCTGTGTGTGCCTTTTCCCTCTGCTCTCTACACGATAGATGTGACAGCAGTGACCCTGTTGTTACTATATCATGATTGTCTTTGGAACTGTGACTATACTAATACTGTACAGATCAGGCATGTGAATACTTTATGCCTCCTGTATTTTGTGAGACATCCTGAGTTAGTAAACTTCCCTTGGTTGTTTCTGGGATGTGGAGATTTTAAACTAAGCGGGGATAAGGAACACATGCATCCCCCCTCTTATTACATACACGCAGCTTCACTTTCCCCCCTCACACTCATAGATCAGCCTCCCCTGTAAAAAGACCTAGGCAGGGAACACAGGGGTGAACTCTGAGAGCAAACCCCTCCCCCCCCCCCACCTGTATAGAAGTTTCGTAGCTGCCTGTGTGCGATGGAGGGGGGGGGGGGAGCAAACAACAGACCCAAAAAGCACGCCCCCCATTTAACTTACCCGGGACACGACAGGGAAAGCTCGTAATGAGAAACTCCTTTTAAAACCAAAAGGGAAAACCCCCAGCAGGTCCGTGAACGTTGGGAGAAATTTAAAGCCGGATTTGGTACCAAAAAAACTTCAACTTTTTAAAAATCCCAAGGGCGCACTGGGGGGGCAAAACGATATATGAAAAAGGAAGGGGTATGGACCACCAAGTCACCCCGACCTGTCCCTCCCCTAAATTTTCATTTAAAACAAGGAGAAGATGATCAGGATGCAGCTAAGAGGGCCCCCGATCGCTTGGGGTGAACTGCAGGATTCTCCCCGAGGTGGGGAGAGTTTCCATAGGACAAACAGTATACCTGCCAATTGGCCTTTTAGGAAGGTGGCAAGAAGAAAACCCTTTTTCAAATATATCCAATTAAAATCTTGTTTTAAAGTTTGTCACAAGCCACCGGGGAGACACCCAAAAATGTGGGAAAGGGGGTGTTTGGGAGATGACACCAAAATCCAACTTTTTGTCCCGGATGCAAAAAGATAAGTTTTTGGGATAAAAGCAAAACCCGCTCTCACCCTGAAACCCCCTCCCCACTGTCAACATGGGGGTGGCAGCATTCAATGGTTTGGGGCTGTTTTCTTTAGTGGGGCAGGGAAGAGGGTTTTAAAAAAAAATGGGAAGAGGATGGAGCCCATCAGGCCTTATGGAAGAAACCTTTTTGGAGTCTGCAAGCCTGAGATGGGAGGATATTATTTTCCAAAAAGACAATGATCCCAAACTAAAGAAAATCTAAAATGGAATGGTACACAAATAAATTTTCAGGTGTTAGAATGGCCAAGTCACATCCAGACCTGAATCCAATCGAGAATCTGTGGAAAGAGCTGAAATCTGCTGTTCACAAACACTCTCCATCCAACCTCACTGAGCTCCAGCTGTTTTCCAAGGAAGAATGGGCAAGAATTTCAGTCTCTCGATGTGCAAAACTGATAAAGACATACCCCAAGTGACTTTCAGCTGTAATCGCAGTAAAAGTTGGCGCTACAAAGTATTAAGTCAATGCGGCCAAATAATTTCGCACGCCCCACTTTTCAGGTTTTTTGTTTTTTTTTTTTTTAAAAAAGTTTAAAATATCCAATAAATTTCGTTCCACTTCACTATTGTGTCCCACTTATTGATTCTTCACAAAAAAAAAAAACAATTTATATTTTTATGTTTGAAGCCTGAAATGTGGCAAAAGGTTGAAAAGTTCAAGGGGGGCGAATACTTTCGCAAGGCACTGTATAAGTGATTACCGTTCTAAATTGTTAAATAAGGAGAACATGGAAAACTAAGCTAGTCATTTAAAACCATCAAAGTATGTTTGCAAATCAAGCATTTATTCCATGAAATATAATTTCATATTAATAGGGTGCAATAGCAACACTTGGAGCTCCCATTGTTGCTATTGCACCTTATTAATATGAAGCTGTAGTTTCATGGAATAAGAGCCTGATTTGTAAAGACATGAAATGCTGTTAACTATTCTATATTCCAAACCTTTTCACTCCCCACTCACCTGGTTTGTATTAGACTCTTCAGGCTAGGGTACACAAAAGCCTCTGTGGACCCGCAGTGTTGCAATCACTTGGAAATGTATAGTTTTCTCCAGCACCACACCAATTCTGGCAATAAAATCACCTTTTAATTTCATCAAATAAAACAGCCAGTTCTAGAGCATCAGTAAACGCAGACGCATTTTGGGCACAAATCCGTCTACGATTACTGATGGTGTAGTACTAGCTATTTTATTTGATAAAATAAAGACGTGATTTTATTGCCACAACTGGTGTGGTGCTGGAGAAATGTATACATTTTCAAGTAACGGGCATCTGGATTATTTTTTCCAAATTGCTATAGTTACCTGTAAGCTTGCTATTTAGGATCCTATAAAGGGAGAACAAAGGTCCACAAATCTCCTTTAAACATGCAGGAAAAGCCATACCTAAGTAAAAAGGGCAACCCCCTTCAAGCCCTAATGGTAAGATCAGTGGTAGACAGGCAGAGCTATAATAAACAGTAATCGTATAATCTTTGAAAGAAATGAGAAGACCTCATGTAAAGTTTATTTTTGACAACCAAAATTAAAATGGACATAGTAAAGCATGACCGCATCAAGACACAGGAAGCAGAGTGGGAAAAAAAAAGAAAATATATAATCAGCACTGAAGAATAATATAAGGGTGCACGCCTCACCAGACTTGAACCAAAACATCCTTAAATGAACATGAAATAGGAAAATACAAGCAGCACTTCCAAAGAAAACAACCTCTTTATTCACCCATGCAACATCTCCGCCCCTGCTTGAAAAAGATTTCTGCGTGGGGTGAAACGTTGCGTGGGTGAATAAACAGATTGCTTTCTTTGGAAATTCTGCTTGGATATTCCTATTTCATGCACATAGGAAGCGTGCATTCACTGGGGGAAGTTGGTGGACCACAGGCCATGAGCTCACAGAAAATGCAGAGAGGACACTTCGGATCGAAGCATAAGATCGACTAAACTTCCTTTGTCAAGCTTTTACTAATGACAACTGCATAGTATGCTTTAAATGGTTTTTTTTTTTTTTCTTTTTTTTTATAAACATAATTTTTTTTCAAATTTTTTAAAATTTAAAACAGTTTGGGCATAAGAGAAACAAGGTATGTCAGCTTAAAACATAAAAAGCTACAAAATATACTGTCTCATGGGAAAATAAAAAAGAAAACAGTCCAATGAACTAAACAACTAAGGGTAGAGCTAGACTCTTGCCTGGAAATAATACAAATGCCACCCCCCCCCCCCCCCCCCCAAAAAAAAAAAAAAAAGAATCAAGCACAGAACCAAAAAAACCAAAAACTACAACCTGGCATTGGGGTCATATTAATACCCAAATGGGTTTAAAAACCGGGGGGTACTACAGGGCGCTCAGAATCAGAGAGTTATAATACAGGAGCGTCAGGGTCCTTGGCTGGAGGCGGGTGGGACCAAGGGGGGAATCGGGGTCGTAAAAAAAAGGCCGTTCTGCACCGGTAGATGAGGATGAGTCAAGGGGTGAATTTCAAATTTCCCAATCGCCCCCAGTGCCCGCTAAGGGGAAAGTAAGAACCAGGACAGTACACGAAAGGTTTCTGATTCCCAAAACTCACCCGAGGTGTAGAAGGTTTTTATAAAATTTTTCCCCCATTTTTTTAAAGAATTTGGAGGATGGGTCTTTTTGGTTCTGTGTGTCCATTTATCCACCTAGATGGTGTTTGACGGAGCAATCATTTTTGGGGGGGATTTTAGGATCCACCTTTTTTGAAAGTAAAATGTTTGGCCGTAATAGAAAATGTCGAGCGGGGGTTCCCTCACTGGTCGGGGGGGTTTGTGGAAAAAAGCTGGCCGGAAAAGGTTTAAAAATGGTTTTGAAGGGGGGAATTGAGGTGTTCACCATTTACCCCGAAATCTGCAGTAGCTTTTGGGGACCAGAACATGCAAAAATCTTTCGAGGGCGTCAATTCGGACATGCAGTGAGGCGGTCGGAACGTTGGGGTGGGGGGGGATTTTAAACCCCAAATGGTGGTGAGCGATTAAATTGTGCCCTTTTCCACCTTAAATTGAAAATATTTTTTACAGACGGCCCCCCACCCTTTAGGTTTTTTCCCAGAGATTCCTGGTCGGGATAATTTTTTTTTTTTCCCCTTTGGGTGAAGATTTTTAGGGAAGCTTGATCATTTTTGTTTTTCGAAGCCCTGAAAAAAGCATTAAGGGAAAAGGGGGGGGTGAGGAAGGGGGCCAATGACGTTATCGAATACATTTTGCAAAAAATGCACAATGAGCAAATTTATTTTTGAGAAATGAGGAAACTTGTGAAAAAGCCGGGAAGGGGGGGGGGGGGAATCAAATTTTGAAATAAAGTCTGCAAGAGAAAACTTTTTTGGGGGCGGTATCAAATGTTGGGAAAAATACACTATCCCCCATCTCTCCACATTTGAAGGGGGGTTGTCTAGCCCCTTTTGGAATTCAGGATGGCCCCCCAAGCAAAAGATACCCTACAAAGTTGTATGGTAGGGATAAAAGGATCTGCTCGCCTTCCAGGTCCTATGGTGTCTTTCAGAAGAAGACGGGGTTTCGCTATTAGGGAGAGCCAAATTTGACATGAAGCGGGTTTTGGAGGACCAGGGAAAGGCCAATGCGGTTCAATGGTGAAATTAGAGTATCTTGAGGTTGTTTGACCAGTAAAATACTAGCCGCATTTAACTTTGCAGTTTATATAGCCTTAGATCCGGCAGGTTCCCAAAACCCCTCCGTTTCTTGGGAGGAGCATTTAGAAAGAGAAATTCGTGGTTTTTTTTGTTCCAAAAGAAAGAGGAAACGAGGAGTGGAAAAGTTAAATGTTTTTATGTCTAAGAGGGCGGGGGTGTTTGTAAATAAAAGATAACTTTTGGGAATGCCTTTTTTAAAAGCGGGTGGCATTTTGCTAAAGGGGAAAGGGAGATTTGTCCATCTTTCCAGCCTTTTTGGGATTTTTAAGTAAAAGGGGGGGATAATTGAGTGATAAAGGATTCGGAGTATTCCCAATAAATGCCAAAGTATTTTAAGAAGTTTTGGCCAATGAATAGGAGAGAGTTTAAGGGACTAATTTAGGGGGTTTGGGGGGAAAGCCGGGAGCTCTGACTTAGACACATTCACCAAAAACCGAGAAAGGGGGCCAAAGTTATGAATCAGCTCCAGAGCCACGGGAACCTCAGTCAAGGGGTGAAGAGATAAATGAGAATACATACAAAGAGGGAGTTTTTAAACCCTGGGGCGCCTATAGTTTTACCGATAATTGGGGGTGAGATTAAAGGGCCCCTGGACAGGGGTTCTATAGTAGTTTGAATAAAAAAGGGGATAAGGGAATCCTTGCGAGTCCCTCTCTGTAGGTGAAACGGTTTGGGGATGAAAACCGGGGTGTAATTTGCGTATGGGAAGTTTTAAAAGGGAGGAATATAAGTCGAAAGGGCCCTGAACCCAAATTGATTAAAAAACCCACACCCGCCATCTCCAGCTGCCCCCTGTAAAAAACGCTTTTTTCGTCATCGACAGGACGCTGGAGCCCGATTGCCCGGGCGACACTTAATCTATCCAGCCCGCGTGCCTTGGGATTTGGGACCTTTTCCCCCCTGCCTTTGACAAAGCCTTTTTTGCTCCGGGGAGAAAATTTGGGGAGGTGAGCCCCAATCTGTTCAAAGTTTTTAAAGAGATTTTTGAGTAAACTTTGATAAGTGATATTGGACGATAGGATGGGGGGGGAGAGGGGGGGTCCTTTCCCCGGTTTCGGTATTCCCTTTATGTGAGCAGTGTTGAGGGCCCGGGGAATAGGGGACCCTGACATAAATAGTTTAGATATTTCGGTCAGAGGGGGATTTTTTTAAAAGCATTTTATAAAATTCATGGTAAACCCGTCGGGCCCGGGGCCTTATTGTTCCCTAGGTTTAATCGTTTTGTTTATCTCCTAGGGATTGGTGTTAAGAAATCTTTATCTTCATGGGACAAATTGGGAGAGAAGTTAGTGAACCGGGGTCAAGGGTTATCAGGTTCAGGCATTCGGAGTATATAGGGAGGCAAAAAGTCTCTAAAAACATTGTTTGAGGGCCTGCCCAGAATAGTGGTTATTGCCGTCTGAATCTTTTTAGGGTATATTGGTAGAATTGGTTTTGCGCCCTTTAGCAAAATTGGCTAAAATTCCCCAGCCTTATTCCCATATTGAACTTTTAGCCTCAAAATTGAACGCTTCGAGATCCCTGTGTTCCAACCCATCTGTCATAACGTTTTGGGCTTTAAACCCCAAAAGGGGCTTTTTATGGGAAATTGGGAGGGATTGGAGGGAAAGTATGTAGGCCTGTCTAAGTGCCCCCCCCAAGGGAGTTAATTTGGGCAAGACTGTTTTTTTTTTTTTGGTGTAGGGCCCAGTATTCGGTCTCAGACGCTTGGGCCCTTTCCCCCCAAGAGCACAGGATCCTATCACCCGGGGTTATCTCGCAGGGAAATTTAAGCCACCACCCACGGAGAATATCAGCAAAATCCTATCACCAAAAGAAGGGTGGGAAAAGCCAGAGAAAAACGGGGCCCCTCTAGGGGGGGTCTGGAAAAATTGGAGAACTAGGGGGGAAAGGTCAGAATCACAAATCTTTTCTCGCAGGAATTACTCTCTCATAAGCTGAGCGGAAAGAGGAATAGTCTATTCGTGACCAAGAGTCGTGCGGGTGAGAGAAGAAGGGAATCTCTCCCCCCCGGGTGAAATGACTCCAAGCATCCGTTAAACACATCGCGAAGAAAAATTTGGTTTAAAGAACGGGATTAATGGGGGTTGATTTGGGAAAGGGGGCGAAAGGGAATTTTTTTCCCATGGGGTTGACACTAAGTTGAAGTCCCCCCTACTATTTTTTGGCCCGGGGGAGTGGTATTTGGAAATTTTGGGGTTTAAAAAACCCCTTGGTTTTTTTTTGAGGGCCCCGTTGAGAGAGACATTTCGTCAGGAAAGTTTCAGAGGATCTTTATCCCCTCGGGGTTCAGTGTCATGTGATGACTGCAAAACGATGGGAAAGGCTTTGTGGAACAAAAATAATTACCCCATTTTTTTTTTTCACTGTGGAGACCCCAGGCTGCCCCAACCCACAAACTTTTTAAAGGGGGAAAAAAAATCAGGTTCCTCTAGGGGGTCTCCCGGGCAGGCAATATCTGCTTTTAACTTTTAAGGTGGGCAAGATCATAATTTTTTTTGAAGGGGATCCAATCCCCTTTACATTCCCGGGGACTATGCCATTTAAATGGGTAAAAGAGAAGTAAATAAGGGGAAGGATAAAAGGGGTGACTCACCCAGGAAGACTAGGTCCCAACAGTTCCGCAGCATCAATCATCGGCCTGGGAAAAAAAGTAACACAGCAAGACCCAAAAAATGCCAAAACAGAACCAAAAGAAAAGTAACATTAAAAAACACATTGGCAGGGCCAAAAACCCGAAGGACCTCCAAAAAAAACTGCTCATGAATTTTTCCTTTTTCCCAACATGTAGGGAAGAAAAAAAAAACAAACGGTAGACAAGGAAATGTGCATGCCCCCCCCCCCCGACCCCTAAAACACTTTAACGAGGGGGGGACACAAAGGGCACCCAAAAAGTGCTTTATTTAAACAACAAGAGACACCCTCATATTGCAGAAGTTTCAAGAACAAGTTATGAAAATTTAACGTCGTGGCACTGAAAACCTATTAAAAAAAATAAAGGGGCTAGGTAAAAGGGAAGGATACAGCGTCTCAGGTCCCGTTGCCAGTTGGAGTAGGCGCTGGACTTTAGGGGGAAGGGACTTCGAGGGCTGGATTTTGATGATGGAAACCCCAGTCCAGTCAGTATCCGCGTCTTTTTTTTTTGGTGAAGATTCGGAATGAAGATGGTGCATGGTCAGAGTGTGAAGAAAATGATGAAATCAGGGCCTTTGCTGTTTGGTGGGAGTAAAAACGGACATGGACCCCTAGAGTGGAAAACTCGGAGTGTACTGGTTTTCAAGGGGAATTTTACATGTTGCATGAAAAGCGGTCACAATGATGAAAACCCCCGCGTTTCTTGGGAAAACCCAACCAGAAGTCTCCGAATATGGGTTCTGCTGCCTTTGACCTCTATAGGTTGACTGGGTTTTTTAAAGGCATGGAAGATGGGCCACCTTTTCGTTGAAATCCAGTACTTTTACAACCCGCCGTGGGCGTTTCCGCAGACGGTGCAGGCGTTTGGTGTTTGGGGTCAGCAGCTGGAGATGTCGCAAGTCAGGGCCAATGCGTGGGGCTCTCTCAAACCGCGGGATGAGGGAACCAAGGAGTTTTGGAATCCGGGGTTCGAAGAGAATGCAGTCTCGAGCCGCTACAGATTCCGGGAAACCCCCCCCCTATGCCAGGTTATTGCGGCGCGACCTGTTTTCAAGGTCCTAAGTTTTTTCCAAATCCGGAGGGTTTTTCGGGTTGAAGGTCTATGGTGAGTTGGATAGCTGAAAAAATTTTTCCACCTCCTGAAAGGGGAGAGCAGTTCCTCCAGTTTTTGATATGCTTATTGATGTATTTTTTGGTCTGGGGAACATGGCGATGACAGTGGCAGGATGGGGCCGCCCAAAAGTCTCCGAAAATTTTTGGGGGGGTTCATGTTTTTAGCTACAAAAGCGGCCAGACGTTGTAGTCCCAAATAGAGTCCATCAAAGCGCCTTCTTCAACATCGGTGTGCGGAGGGGTAAGTTGGGAAAAAAGCGGTGGGGGACGCTGGAGAGAGTAACGTGGACCCGGGGGGAAAACGTCAGCCTCTGGGCGCCGCTGTTATTGACATTTTCGTAGGTACTTGATCTGATTTTGGGGGCTTTGGTAGCTTTATTGGCTTAATTTTTCCCCGTCATATATACGTCCACCGTGGGAAAAGAAGGAGGGGAGAAACAGGGGGGAAAAAAGGGTGGAAGGGGGAATCAGAACAAACGGTGGCAGGTGTAGTACCAACGACGCCCAAGTCGCCCCACTCAAAGGGAAGTAGTCGGGAGCAGCAGAGGACGCCAGAGACAGAAGGGGTTATAGAGAGCTCTCGGCAGGACTGCAGGTGTCGTCCTGGCCCCCCCCCCGGGGGAGGAAGCGCTGGGGGCTGTTATCTCTGGGGGGTGGTGTGAGCGCACAGGCTTATACTGTGGTTGGCCCGGGGGGGAGTGGTACAATCTGTACTTCAGCCCAGGTGGGGGAGGCAGCCTGACTGTTTTTTTTGACTCCCGCAGTGGGGATGTGGAGGGTTAAGGACTGCGGGGGAGCTCCCCAGGCTCACTAGGTGGTGGGGGTGCCGCCCCCTCCCCCCCCTCTCTGAGGGGGATCTGGGGGTGTGACGCGAGGCCCTTTTTTCGGTGTGTCCGGGGGACGGCAGGCGTGTACACGTGTACTTCCGTGCGAGGCGCGGCCGTGGCTGTACGTTTTTTCAACCCCGAGGCGGGTTGGGGCCCCCGGGTGATGATAGGTGCGGGGGGGAGCTGCCAAGCAGCTAGACAGTCCCCACTCCCCCCGCCGCCGAGATGGTGTGGGGTCCTCCCCCTCCTTACCTCTAGGGGAGCCGCAGCACCGAGCCAGCCCCGTCACTCCCCAACACAGCACTGTCAGGGGAAAGTCTATACGCCCACACCCGCTCCAGTGATTGTAGCTGGTAGTGGCGTTGGGGGCCCGGTTGAACGGGGGTTGCACCAACCTCCCCACCCTTCGAGCCCCGGAAACCCGGAAAAAAACGAACTGGTTTCTTGATCACCTGCATCAAAACTGCTGACTTTGTTCAAGAGGTATCTTTAAGGAAATTCAAAGAAATAAAAAAATATATTGAGGAAGAAGATAATAAATAGCAATTATTTATAGGAAACTGTACACCTTGTCAATCTCTGGATTGGTAGGATGTGGTTAGAGAACTTAACAATGTTGTCATAGTGAAGGCACATTAGGGCACATTTATTCTAAAACTTAGCGAAAATCAATGATAAATCTGGCTCGCTTCAGTCTTAACTTTACACCATTTATGATTTAGCTCAGTTTGTGCCAGCAATTGTCCCAACATTTTGGCACTTATTTTTGTGACGGACCATGTTGCATGTTAATCCACACACCCTTTCTCCAAAACCATGCCATATTAAATCTGCCGCAATTAAACATTCATTTGATAAACAGAAGTATATAAAGTTGGAATTTCAGGAAATAATTTTGACAAGTCTCACAACAAATTAGCAGCCAAAAAAATTATATGTTAGTTACTCGTGGTAGAATTATTTTAATATAGGGCATTTTACTGTATTCTTCATAGATACAGGGTGGTTATAAGGGTATAAAGAACTCATAAGGTATTGATATAAGATCAGGCCAACCCAAGTTGTCATAGCATCAGAGACTAAGAGAATTACTCGAACTCCTAGTCATGATAGAATACTTCAAAGGGATCTAGACTGCACCTTAGATACTTCAGCTGGCATATGTTCCTCTTTAGATCTATGGGAATTTACAGGGTGAAGGATGATGATACAGGATGAAAATAAAAAAAAAGTATTAAAAAATGTATTGAAACTGTCAATTTGAGGAATGCTCTTACAGTGTTCATTCAAAATGAAAAGAAAATCCATTTCTTAATTTTCTTATTTAATGCAAATAAAAAATTTTGCTAACGTTTTGACTGTTTGAAAAATATAATAGCTAAACAAGACTATAAAAAAATAGTACTAGATCAGCACTGAATAATATTTCTATGTTATATAGAAATAGGCTGTTAATTTGTTATGGGAGGAATGAAAACTTAGGGAGTTTGGACCTAACTTATGAGGTTAAGTTTGGAAAAACCTCTGTGTGCCCAGAAAAAAATATTAATATAAAGATACTGAAAATAGTGCTGTTACCTTAAGTACTATATAGTAATATATTTCTGAAATTTGTACATGGGATGATCTAACTGTGCCAAATGTTAAAACATATTTACTTTCTCAGTTTAGTACCTGATGAAATGGGTCTTAAAAAATAGGTACTGTTAAAAATGGTAAAACTTAATAAAATATGTTTGGGAATGATAAATGGACTGGGTAGTTCAAATTAAATTAGAAGAAGGGACATTAGCTAAAATCTATAAGCTGCTGATTAATCTTGACATTAAGAAAATATCAATAGCTGCGAATCGTTGTGTGGGTTGAGGAGTTAGGGCCAATAGGGCAAGATCAATGAGATCTTATATTAATTAACATTCCACAATCTTCTTTCAATTCATCAGGAAGTTTATCTCAAATTTAGATTATCAAGTATGTTCTTCATATGTGTTACATATGATTGATAAAAATTGAATCCCAGTGTTTGACATATTGCATATGTTCTGAAACTATCCTAGTATGTCCATATGTTACTGATGGTTCTGAACTGACCTAATATGTTGACACGAGATTGAGAATAATCTTCTTTTGATGTATGTTTAAATGTGTGTTATGGACTCCAGGTGTGAGGGGAAAATGAAATCAAAATGGAATATGCAAAGATATGATGCAGGTCCAATAATATGCAAGAAAAATAATTGTAAAGAAATGTGTGTATAGATCTCTTCAGTGCTTGGGTGCGTGCCCTGGAGCATTCTATACAAACAATATCAGTTGACACCTTGAGTATGTCAGTTCAGAGAATCCTCCATTATCATAAGATGCATATTAGTAGTTGATAAGCAGCCACTAAATGTTCCTTGACTACATCCTGATTCTGCTATCAGTTGTTTCAATAGCAGCATCAGAAGTATTCATGTTCAAGCCAGTGGCATGATGATATCATCAGAGGACCGACAGCTGGCTTGAACTCTAGAACATGATAAACCATCTAAAACTTGAAAGCAGGCACAAAGAGGTGAAGTAAGATGCTTAAGAGGTGGGAAGACCCTTTTAAACTTTGAATGCCTTGATCAACAGTGATGAGGGAGAGAACCGACTTTGAATGTGTCACAGGGAATCTCTATGATGTAAATGAAACCCAGATCTACTATGGGCTAACACCCTAGGGTCTATTTAAGAACCTCAAGACCATCCAATCATATTTCCTGTTGTTTTGCCATACTTTGGAATACAAACTCAAGGCCATACCTACAGTTCAATGGCAGGATGAATGAAGAAATCCCAGTAGGAGGCAAAATAAGCCCCAGTGCTACCTGGGAGAAATATAACAGGTGCAGATAACTAATGAGCAGTTACTAGGGGGGCAACTGCCTAGGTAAAAAAAAACGGGGGAAAAAAACTGCACATTGGATAAGTACCAGTTCACACCAATATGCAGTAAAGCCACAATATAACCCAGGGAAAATTGAAACGAAATACTGATAAAACCACTCACACACCTACTATGAATGAGGGGATCGTTGCTAGTATTACTATTGCATACAGGTAGGCTATATAAAGGGTGCTAATTAGTGATGAGCGATTACATTGACTATCTTCATCGGGTCGATAGTCGATATCGGAAATTATCAAGACGATATCCGATAGTCGATAATAGATTATCGCCGATGACCATTAAAGTCTATGAGAGAGGAAAAACACCTTCATTCTTACACCCAAACAGGGGAGGAGAAGCTGGAATTAACATCCACAACAGTAAAATGGATATGTGCTACATCTTAGGCAACGCACTTAGGTTATAAAAGCCACAGAAAAAAAAGTCACACACCATTCACTATCCCTGTCTTGCACCACAGCCTGACCGTTAAACCTGCATGACCCACAAATTAAAAGTGCCAGAAGGCGTATGATTTTGAAAACCCTCAATTTACTTGAACTGGACATTGACTATCCCTGTCCTGGAACGCAGCATGACCCTTAAACCTATCTGACCCCCAAATTTAAAAAATGCCGGAAATAGGAGTCTTTCAACCCCATTTTTGTTTGAACTGGACATTGACTATACCTGTCCTGTACCACAGCATGACCCCAAAAACCCGTTTGACCAAAAGATCACAAAGTTTGGCACTATGCTATTTTGTACAGTGACTGTCATATAGTAAAATATTTTTTGTAACTGACATTTGTTTTACAGAATTTTTTTAGGGAAGTTTTATTTATAGTTTTACATTATTATCATTTTGCTATTTTTTCAAGTGTGATAACATACAACATACATGAAAAAACTTTGAGACTCTCGGTTCACATATCATGATCAGAACTGCCCGATTTGAGACCACGTTGAAGTCGTGGGCAGCTTAAACATTTCTGATCATGATATGTGACCGAGAGTCTCAAAGTTTTTTCATGTATGATAGTAGCATAAATGCTTCTTTAGGGATTTCGAAAGTAGTGTATTGCCCTTTTTGGGAGAAATGTGCCCCTGGCGGCGGTCTGTGTGTGTACATGTATAGTTTCATGTGTGCCGCAGCCCTGCCAGTGGCACCCAGGTTTGCATACTTTTTTTATGAAAGGTTTTTTTTGTGCAGAAACATACGTTATACTTGGTGTACATTGATTTTAACCTATATGGAAAGGAAGGGGTGCTTCCATTTTGGGTTTCTGTCCCCGCCCACTCTCACAGGCTGTCATAAGAAGGGCAGCTTTGCAGGTTGGGTGTTTTTTATTTTTTTTTCTTGAAAATGGAGGTCGGTGACCAGTGAGAGGCCTGATTGGCTCGATTGAGAGGTAAAGATAGGATAGGACTGCCCGATTTGAGACCACGTTGAAGTCGTGGGCAGCTTAAACATGTTCTGATCATGATATGTGAACCGAGAGTCTCAAAGTTTTTTCATGTATGATAGATAGCATAAATGCTTCTTTAGGGATTTCGACGTAGTGTATTGCCCTTTTTTCAGAAATGTGCCGCTGGCGGCGGTCTGTGTGTGTACATGTAGAATTACATGTGTGCCGCAGCCCTGCCGTGGCACCCAGGGTTTTTATACGTTTTTTCAGAAATGTTTTTTTTTGTGCAGAAACATACGTTATACTTGGTGTACATTGATTTTAACCTATATGGAAAGGAAGGTGCTTCCATTTTGGGTTTCTGTCCCGCCCACTTCACAGGCGTCATAAGAAGGGCAGCTTTGCTGGTTGGTTGTTTTTTTTTTTTTCTCTCTGAATAATGGAGGTCGGTGACCCAGTGAAGGCCTGATTGGCCCCGATTGAGAGGTAAAGATAGGATAGGATGCCGATTTTAGACCACGTTGAAGTCGTGGGCAAACTTAAACATGTTCTGATCATGATATGTGAACCGAGAGTCTCAAAGTTTTTTCATGTATGATAGATAGCATAAATGCTTCTTTTGGATTTCGACGTAGTGTATTTCCCATTTTGCAGAAATGTGCCGCTGGCGGCGGTCTGTGTGTGTACATGTATAATTACATGTGTGCCGCAGCCCTGCCAGTGGCACCCAGGTTTGCATACGTTATACTTGGTGTACATTGATTTTAACCTATATGGAAAGGAAGGGGTGCTTCCATTTTGGGTTTCTGTCCCCGCCCACTCTCAACAGGCTGTCATAAGAAGGGCAGCTTTGCAGGTTGGGTGTTTTTTATTTTTTCTCTCTGAATAATGGAGGGGCGGGGACCCAGTGAAGGCCTGATTGGCTCGATTGAGAGGTAAAGATAGGATAGGACTGCCCGATTTGAGACCACGTTGAAGTCGTGGGCAGCTTAAACATGTTCTGATCATGATATGTGAACCGAGAGTCTCAAAGTTTTTTCATGTATGATAGATAGCATAAATGCTTCTTTAGGGATTTCGACGTAGTTTATTGCCCTTTTAACATACAACATACACCCCTCCCTGCAGTTTTTAAAGGTATTTTTTAAACGTGTAGATGTGTTAATTCGCCCGAACCCCATAAATTAAATAAAAAAATGTCCTAATCACCCCCAAAACACTTCTTGTTGAAAAGACATTTGCCCTCCGGGTTTTCTGGAGTGATTCAGCCAATCCAATTCAAGGGTTTTTTCTTTTTTTCCCTTTCCAAAACCTTCTTCAGTGTTTAAAAGACAGACTCTCCTGGAGATCAAATGATCCCGGCCCCCATAGTGACCCCAGCCCCAAAAAATTTTTTAAAAGCCCCCAAATTGGAAAATTTGTGCCCAGCCCTGGACCCCTTTTTTTGACCAATTTTAACCTACCAGAAATCATTTTTTAAAAATCTGTTTTTTTAGAAAAAATTTGGGAAGCTCCCCTGCGGGCCCCTAACGGTGAGAGCCAGTGCTCCCGGGTCACCATCTGTTAAACGGGGGCCAGTCCCCGGGGCCAAACTTACAGTGGGTATGCGGGGGGGGAGACCCCGGGGCAGCTCTGTCATTTTTTAACACGCGGGTTTCACTACCGGGGGCCGGGAGTTACGTGGGTGCGGTGGGGCCCCAAGGCTGGCGCCCGGGGCATCTTTTAACAGGGAAAAAATTTTCCCTTATGATGCAGCAACGAAAACGTGGAGCTAAGAGATTTGGGGAAGGGGGAAGTGTGAGAAAAGGACCCCCCCACCCTTTCCCTCAGTACACAGTCAAAAACCGGGGGTAGGTTGCCCCCCCCGTATGAGTGCGGACCAATTGAGTTTCCCACTTGGAAAAATACTGGGGGGTTTAAATGCCCCCCCTGTTCCACCCAGGTGCCCTTTTTTTTGGGCATTTTTTTCTAAATTTTACTAAACGTGGGGGAAAAAAATTGTCTCTGTTCTTTTTTCTCTGTGTGCCCCATACCCCCAGCCCTTTCTGAAAAACCACTTGGGGTCAAGGTTTTCCTGTACCCCCCTTGTACAATTTAGGGGAAATTTTTTTTACCAGCTTTTTTTGGTAATGCAAGTTTTTTAGTATTTTAAAATTCTAAAAACACTTTTTTAAAATGGGGAGGAATCCCACCATGTCTTTGTTTCTTTTTTTTTAATTTGTAAAAAAGGGGTTTGGTTTTAAATTTCAGGGATTGTTTAACTATTTAAAGACTTGCAAAAACAATTCTTTTTTGCAATATGTGTCATTTAACGTGCCCAAAAAAAACTATTTCCTTTTTTTGACGCCCATCCCCTTGAGCCCTCTTGAAAATTGTGAAGAAAATTTCTGTTAAAAACCACTTTTTTTCAATAGGACCTGTGGGCCCTAGCTGCATGTCACGGCAAAATGCCCCCAAAAATTAAAAACATGACCCTTGAGTCACTTTTGAAAATTTTGTAAAGAAAAAATGTCTTTTTAAGAAACCACATTTTTTTTTAAAATTTGGCCCCTTGTAGTATACCCTGTTGTCACGGGAAAAAATCCCCCAAAAAATTCAAAACATGACCCATGAGCCATTTTTTGGAAAAATTGTGAAGAAAAAATGTCGGGTAAAAAAAACCCCTTTTTTTTTAAAATTGGGAAACCTTTGTAGTATAGTGCATTCACAGCAAAAACCCCCCAAAAACTTCAAAACATGACCCTTGAGTCATTTTTTAAACAATTGTAAAGAACAAATGTCGGGTTAGAAACCACATTTTTTTTAAAAAGGGGACCTGTATTTATAGCTGCATTTCAAAAGAAAAAGGGCCCCCAAAAAATTTAAAACAGCCCCTTGGGACCCATTTTTTGAAAATTTGGGTAAAGGGAAACCAAATGTCTGTTAGAAACCACATTTTTTGGGGAAATAAAAACCTGAAATTTTGCTGATTTTCAAAGCAGAAAGCCCCAAAAAATTTTAAAAACTTATAAAAATGACTACTCAGCCAGGGTTTAAAATTGTGGGGGAGAAATGCCATTTAAAAAGCCCATTTCTTTTCCCAAAAGGACCTGATTTTAGCTTTACCCAAAAGGCAACATAACCCCAAAAAAATGATAAATATAAATTCTTAGCCACTTTTAAAAAAAATTTTTGTGATGGAGAAATGCCATTTTAGAAGCCACTTTTCTGCCCCCAAAGGACCATGATTATAGCTGAAATCTAAAGAAACATGCCCCAAAAAAATTTTTATAAATATGACTTCTCACCCATTTTTAAAAAATTGTGAGGGGAAAAAATGCCACTTAGAAGCCATTTTTCTGTTCCAAAGGACCAGGGATTATAGCTGTATCTCACAAAACCTGACCTAAAAACCATTGACAATGCGAAAACTTCTAAAGATAAAGTGAGTAAATTGAATAGGGTTTTTTGCCCATGAAACCTTGCTGTTTTTTTCCCAGCCCTCCTCAAGAAAAACCAGAAAAAAGGGAACTGTTGGGAACTGGAAAAAAAATTTTGCAGAAAGGGAAATGACTTTTTTAAAAAAAATTTTTCAAAGGGCCCCATTTCTGTTTAAAAAGGAAATGAATTTAAGCCCGGGCAACTAATCGGTGACCTCGGAAATTTGGGGCCAAACAACATCATCAGAGACCCCTTTCGGATTCACTTTCCACATTATCTGGGGAAAACCCGGATCCCTTTTGCCCTGAAAGGGGACTCCCCCAAGCTGTGCTGAAGGTCCGCCAAAATATGCGCTGGCTGCTGGGCAGGACAAAAACCTCTAGGGCAAGGCGAGCGAGCTGGGGGCCTTTTAAACCTTTTATGGATCCCCCAAAAGGGTCTATTGGGCCCGGGAACACATACAAAAACATCGGTGTTGAGACGCAGATAGTCGTGCACCATGATCTTAAGTGGTTAAAGTGTGTTGGATGTTTTCCCCTGCATTGCATGGTTGGTGAGGTGGTAAATAAATTGCCGGGAGGTAAACCCCATTAGGCTTTTTCCCCCTTGCCTGCTGCTGCTGCCGCTACGGCTATTTGGGCACTCTACTGCTGTCACGTCGCTGATGTTTTTCCCAACCTTTACATTTGAGGAATGGGGAAGCAGCCCGCAACAGATGTCCCCAGTTGATCAGTCAGAAGGTCCCCTTTTTCCCTGCATTTTTACGCTCCTTTTGGGGTGGGGGGAAAGGGGAAAGTCCCTGATTTTTTGTTTTGTCCCGGGGATCCAGGAGGGGGGCCCAACCCGTAACTTTTTTTTCATTTTGATGGCCTTAATGTAAAGGGATCATTTTTGGGGGAAAATGGAGCACCCAAGCACTCATGTAAGAGAGGGAGCCTTGTTTTTCCCAAGCCTCTGGGTCGAGGGGCACTAGCAAATGATCTTCCTCATCTTCCCCTCCCCCTCAAATTGGGGCCCCCAAACCCTTTTTCCGGGCGGGGACGTGGGAAAAGTCGGTGCCCGGGGGAATCCTCCTCCTCCACTTCCCCCCGGGCACAGCTTCAACACAGCCCTGATTTTCCTCAATGTTGCCCCCTGAAAGCTATGGCCCCCCTTTTCACAGCCCGGGAAACCCCGAACCAAGCCTAATAAGCCCGATAAAATTGTGAAACTGGGGGCCCTTGGGGATTCGACGGAGAAAAAGGCCCCAAAGTCCGCATCTGTTCCGTCTCCTCCTCCGTCGCTGGCGGGACCTTTTTGTTTCAGAGTGTCCAACAATCGTTCCAGAACAAAGACCCCACAATGTCAAAACTAAAAAGGGCCCTTGCCCGCACTGCCCATTTTGGGGGTTTCTTAAAAAACGGAAAAGGATGGTGCAAGCCCCTTTCACCTCCCCCAACTCTCGGTGGCTAACACCCCGAGGCCCGGGCCCCGGGCTGCTTGTCGGGCCCCATGTGTCTCTTCTACTGGTAATGGCATTGCGCTGTTTCCCCCAAATCGCGGGACCCATGTGGAGGGGGGAAAATTCCCCAGCGTGTTGCCACGTCAACAATGAGGGGTTTGTCGGGGGGCCCCGAGCTGAAGCTGAAAACGCACCCAGGCGGGACAAGCAGGGCGAACGGCGGAAGTCGAACTCAGCCCTCGAGCCTTCTTCAGCAGGCGCCCGGGGACCCGGGTGGCTCTTTAAAAATTTTTCTGGATTTACAATTATGAAAAAAAATTGGTGCCCAGGAAAGGGGGCTAATAAAAAAATTTAAAAACCCAAAAAAAGGGTGATTCCCCCCCCACCTTTCCCTGGGGGCCCAAAGGGTTTTTGTCACCCCCGCCCCCCCCCGGTTTTCGTTGCGGAGAAACCGTCCACAGTCCCAACCTGTGTGTGGACGGTTTTCCAAAAACAGATTAAATTTCAACCCGGCCCCGGTTTTTTCTGGGAAAGTGATGCCACCCAAAAGGGTTTGGGGGAAAGAGCCCTGCACCATTCCCCGCGGTTTTTGACATCCCCCCAGCTCAAACCCGGGGAGCGTCACAGAGATATAGCGGGGTTTGGGCCCTGCTTACTAGTCCCCGTGTCGGGGGTCAGATGGACTTTTCCCCGGGCCCCAGATGCAGACAAAAGCGCCCTTTAAATTTTAGTGACACTGGTTTGGTTTAGGGCAGGGACGGGTTTTCTGGGAAAAAAAATGGGGCTGCTCGGGATTGGATTGGGGGGAGGCAAGGGGCCCTGGGCGTGGGGGAACCCATCTGTGTCCCCCAGACGGAAAGGCAACATTTCCAGGGCCAAAAAACCCCGGGAATGCCGACATTCAGGGTTTTTTGGTTTTTTGGGTGGTTTGGGTTTTAAAATGTTTTTCTGCTCCCAAACCCGGAAGGGGCAAAGGCTGGGTGTAGACTGGCCCTGTAAAGGCGTGCAGGCGGTTTTTTTTTTTTTTTTCTTTTAAAAAAAAAAAAAGGGGGGGGAGGGGAAAGGTGTATGGGGGTTGGGGTGCGGGGGGTACTCGGGCGACGGTGGAGGCTGAAACGGGGTTTTCCCCGATCATGACTCTGAAAAGGGCCCTGGGGAGCTAGGAAGCTTTTGGGGGTGGCGGAGGAGGAGGAGGCGGAGACAGAGGTGTTGGGCAGTGGTTTGGAAAACCCCGGGGTCGGTCCCGGGCCCTTTTTTGGCCCAAGTGTTGCCCCCCATTTCAACTCATGCATTCGCTGGGGATGTTACAAAACCTGTTGGTGGGGTTTTAAAAACCTAAGATTCTTGCCCCTACTTATGCGTTTTCGGCAAAGGCGGCATATGACAACGCTGGGTTTAATCAGAGGCTTGCTCAAAGAAGCCCGGGTTGAGAGGTCCTGGACCTTTTTTACGGCGAAATGTGGAGCAGGGTTTCCGGACCGGGCTGGCGGGAAACATATCACGGGGCTTCTGCCCCACCGCCCTCTCCCTTTTTGAGGTGGGGGCCCCTATTGCACTACCCCAACGTCTTCCTCCCCTTTTTTCCCGTGATGAAGGCTCGCAAACAAATTCTGGCTGAAAAGACCCCGTTAGATCCGCAAAGTTCCCTCATCATCTCATCAACAAAGGTGACCCTTTTTCTCCCGACATTCTGCTCCCGGGGTGCGGGCTCAAGCAAGAAAGGGCCCGCAAGGCGTTGTCGACCGCCCGGGATTTTTGCGATTGGACCCGGGTTCCTTTTCCTCCTCTGATGGGAAAGATAAAATGGGCATCAGAGCAGACAAAATCATCCTCTTTTGGGCCCCTTGATCTTTTAACATGCCTTTGAAACCCCCAAACCGGGATTTTTTTCATCAAAAAGGTCTTCAGAAAAAGGTTTTTCCACGTGGGGGGTACACGAGTTTTACAATTTTGGGGTTCCTTCGCTTTCCCTGTTTTGGGCGGATGCTGTTGAAAGCTGATGAGACATTTTTTGGGCCCTGAAAGGGAGGGGGCGAGGGGTAAACTGCTTTAATGCAGGTTGCATTAACCACTGAAGAAAAGATTTGGCGACGGGGGTTCGTTACTAAGATTCACAGGGGCCCCGACCCCCGCGATGCAGGCCTACGGTTCCCCGCAACCGACGATCCGCTGGGATGGTGTTGTCACCAGCACTGGGAAGGGGCACCTTCTTGTCCCTACCTCCCTGTCCTACCCCCCCTTTTTCCGCTTACCACCCCGAAAATTTCCCCTAAGTTTTGAAAGATAAAAATTTTAGAAGGTAAGGAAAAGGGTTTTTGGGAAAATCTCCCATTTTTAAAACGGCAAATCACAAACTATTCTCCCAAAACCCTTTAAAAACAAAACAAAATTGCTGGATTCAAATTTAACTTTCAAAGGGGGCCCCTTAAACAAAAAAGCTTTACTGACCAAAAGTGAAAAAAACACCCATCTGAAAAGTAAAACGGGTAATAAAAGCTATTTTTGGGGACCTATCAATAACCTGTGGTGACTACAAAATTTCTGGATTCAAATTTAACTGCAAAGGGACCTTTAACAACAAAGCTTGGGCTGGGCCAAAAATGAAAAAAACCCTATCTGAAATTTTATACGGTAATAAACGGTAAATTTTTTGGGACCCATCAATACAAACCCGTGGTGAATACAAAATTGTGGGTTCAAAATTTAAGTGCAAGGGACCCTTTTTTAAACAAAGCTTGACTGACCCCAAAAATGAAAAAAAAAACGTATCGGGAAAAGGGATCGGATAATAAAAGGTATTTTTGGCACCTATCAATACACCCTTTTGGGGACCCACAAAATTTCTGGGTTTAAATTTAACTGCAAGGGGCTTATGAAAAAAAGTGGCCTGCGCCAAAAATGAAAAAAAAAACGTATCTGAAATGTATTTCGGATAATAAAAGGTATTTTTTTGGCACCTATCAATACACCTGTGGTGACTACAAAAATTTCGTTTTCAAATTTAACTGCAAGGTTTGGGTCTATGAACAAAAACTTTGGGCCCGCGCCAAAATGAAAAAAAAAAACGTATCTGAAATGTATACGGATAAAAAAAAGGGATTTTTGGCACCTATTTAAAACACCTGTGGGGACTTCAAATTGCTGGATTCCCAAAAATTTTAAATTCCCAAAGGGAAACCCCTTCAACAAAGCTTGACTGACCAAAAGTGAAAAAAACACCTATATGAAAAATTTTACTGATAAAAAAAGTGGGTTTTTTCACCTAACAAAAAGACCTGCAGTTACTAGAAAAGATCTGTATTTCCCAATATAAGTTTTTAGGTGGCCAACATCCCCAAATTTTTTTCCAAAAGAAAAAATGTTTTTAAAAAAAAACTTTTTGCAAAGCAAGTCTACACTAAGGGCTGGGGGCACAATATCCAGTATCCTTTAAAGAGCTTTTCTGTGTTCGCCCCCCCGGGCCCCCCCCCCCCCCCTTTCCCCCTGACTTTACAGCAGTAGATGCTCCTTTAAAATTTTCCCGCCCAAATACCTAAAAACTGCAAATCTCTGATCTACCTAAGTTCTTTAAGGGTTTACAGCTAAAAGTATAGCTGTCTTTGTAACAAAAAGAATAATTTCGCTGAGCTGTTTGCTGAGCTGTTTGCAAAAGAGGCAGAGCGCACGTCCCCAAATCCTTTTTAGATACTGACACACATGATCATGAAAGGAAGGGCTGTTCTATGTTTAAAAAAGGGCATGTGATTTTTTCCACCAATCGCAACCCCTACAATCCAGTCATGACGTCGCACACACACTCACCCCGCTTTTATTTTTCTAAGATGATTTGCTGGGCCCCCAAAATGACAGGGGAACCCGAAAATGGCGCGATTTTTAAAAAGATTATGCAAGATTTTAACCCAAATTTTTCGCGTTATCTAAAAAATCCGATCAACATAAAAACCGTGCAAGAACAGAAACAAAGCCTAAGGTCAAAACATTCAGTGGACAGGTTCAAGGTAGAAGGACAAGCTAACATCAATAGTAGGAAATAATGTGCAAAAACTTGTAGAGAATGCCAGAAAACCCTTAAAAGATCAGGCGAAGAAGCAAAGGAAGTGTTCCTTTAAATAGTTATAGGAGTTCTTCCACTGGAGGGGGTACTGGCCCTTTAAGTCAAGTAGGACCAAAGGACAGATTTTAAAATATTTAGCCAAAGCCCGACATGGGGGGCTGGGCGGGGTGACAAAAACCCCCAAGAATGGGAGAAAAAAAAGATTAAATTAGGTTAAAAAATCATTTTAAAAAAGTATAAGAAAAACATTGCAGGGAAAAAAAGAATTGGGACAAAAATATTCTAGGCGGCTGCTGCCAAGTCAAATGAGGTGCCATAGGTCTGCAAGGCTAGAAAAAAGTTTTTGTCAAAACAGAAATTTAATAATAAAAGAAAAAAAAAAATTTACTGCATCAAGTCATAAAGATTTTATCATCATTATAGAATGAGCTTTTTACAGCAAGAAAAATTTTAAAAAAAATTGGTTTTTCTATTTCTGTGGGTAATTATTAATTTATAAAGTACATCTAAGTTGTCTTCCAGAAAAAAATATAACAGCACTTCAACTTTTCTGAACTTAAAGGGGTTTCTGCACTAAAGCATTATAAATTCTCCTTTTGTTAGAAGGATCCCCCCAAAATAAGTGCTCATAGGATGTTCCACTTTTGGGGTTTCCCATGTTATGACTTAATGTCAGCAGTGGGGTCACTATTCCCTGCAGAAGCAAGGATTAGATGAAGTATTGCATTTTTTGGTTACTAAATTTTAAAGGACTGTCCAAAGTAAAAAAAGCAGAAAATGTTTTTTTTTTTTTGTAGTTGATCATTTGATTTAAGTTTTGAAAGACAGATTTTGTTAACTGTCAATGATCTGAGTGGATATTTGAGTCCAGACAACCCTTTGAATAGACTAAATAAATGGGATTATTCTGTTGCTACAGGTGGAAATGTGTGTCCTGGACCACCATGCCAAGCACTTGGAAAGGTTGTATAAAATGACAAAAAATTTTCTTTTTTTATTGTGTTTATTCATATTTGCTGTACAGAATAAACTGCTTCTATTGCGTATGGGCTGATTCTAAGGCAGATTCTGCGCCAAACTGGCATCCAAATCTGTACTGTGAACATATCCTGTGATGCGTTTAATTTTGTTCTATTGTCTAAACATTTATTTTATTTAAAATCAGTTTTATCGGTGACAGATTAGGCTAAATTCACATCTACATAGGAGGTTTCATCTGGCATAGACTGCTGCAAAAATTACGGGAAAAGGTGCACTATTTTCCATGAAAATGATGGCCATCGGCGTAGTCAGTGAGGTTTATCAGGTGATGTTAGTGTCACTCTTTTAACGGATCCGCTGACTCCTATGCAATGGAGGTTCCAAACAGAACTTCCAACGCAGATGTGTTGCGGCCTCAAGTCCAACTCTAATTTAATTTTTATTTTCTGTTTAAATCAACTACAGCATCTCTAAAATGTAGAGACTGCGGCAATTGCATGCATACACAGCATATGATCGTGTAATTGATGTATAGAGCATCAGAAAATAGGCATTGACGCGTTGGTCCACATTTGTTACGTTTTTTTAGACTTGATTACTCTATTTTTCACAAGGCGGAACAAGGCTTGAAATATGACAAAGTGTGAAAAATGTAAATGTAAAGCCAACCAATAATTCGTAAAAGTTCGACATCAGTATGTAGAGACACACCAAGTTTAAGAAACAACATGAGCAACCATGAAAAACAGTTTGCACAAGTATTAAACAGTTTTCATAAATATTTTTCACATTGACTGTACATTTTTGGGCATTTGTTTACAAAAGACAAAATAGAGTTTGAGTGGGTTCCACGGTGGGATAATAGCCATTTAGAAAACTATTTATAAATACAGTATAACAAAGATCAATACAGCGATGTCTCTACTAATAGATATGTACACAGGACCGTAACGTTAACAAGCAGGCAGCCGCTACATCTGGAGGAAAAAAGGTTGCTACACCAAAATGGAAGGGGTCTCTTTACAAAGAAAGCAGGGATGTCTTACACCAGTGTGACAGTAATACAATTTATCGCTACTAGATTACTGTAGATTGGTGTGTCTTTCAGATATTTCTTCCATATTTTGAGTTGGGATAGAATTTTTGCCCTACGAAAAGTAAATTGTATTATGACTTATAGGGTTTTTGTCATCCTCTCTGTCAAAGTGTAAAAAAAGGCAAAATAACAGGCTGAATTAGATGCCTTATAAACTATGGGCGACATGTCAGAAAATAGGCGCTTACATGCCAGTTTTAAGGCGCATTAAATGAGTGTATAATGTGCCTGAAAAAATAAACCTGTCAAAAATCTGGCATGTGGTATACCTTGTATAGCATATTTAATGTGCCTAATTTTGGTGTATACCAAAAAAAGGCGCATAGCATATATTTGATGCGCCTACTTTAGGCGCATTAAAAAGTGTCATGCCTGGCATAAAATGCGCCTAGTTTTGGTGTACGACAGTTCATTTATGTAGGTGCTTGAGAAAGGGGAGGGGCTCTCCCTGAAACGTTACACGTTCGCCTCGTACCTGACCTGTCTGTACTTCACTCCACCACTTGACTACAAAAGTGGGGATGTCAATGGAGTTCGTATTGTTCAGCTTTGAACTTTAACTGGTTGCGGTCTATTTCTATCTACAAAACGCAAGTAGCACATTGTTGCACTGAAATTTCGTATTTTAAAGTATACGTCTAATAAAGAAGGATTTTATATTATATTGTATCCTGCAAATCTCACTAAATGTCTATTATGGAGGAATAAGGTAAACTCCTCATGCAGGTGTCAAACGCATACCAGAATATTGTGTTTATATCACCACCGATTTTGTTTGAAGCTTCATTGTGTACATCTGAAAAGCGTCATGTTTGTGAGTTATGTATGAGTATGTGAAATTAAATCACTGTAAAAAAGGTTGGCATTCTGAAACACAATGCAATATTTGCTATAAACTCAATTAACTAACCAACCAACATACACTATAAACTTATAACAGGGCTTTGTTTCAGAGACTAAATGTGAAAATTATGTCACTGTCGAAATACTTCTGGACTCAACTGTATGTGCATCTCTGATGGATATTCTGTTTAGTACTCGAGATAGATATAAATTAAATCTCCATCAAAAGGTGCACCTTGGCTCTGGCCACTGCAACTGGTGGAGTCTTCTACTTCCTCTTTTGTGGTGGAAGCCCCAGGGCATGGTTTTGATGCCTTTACTTTATTCCAGGCATAAGTGTTATGTATTTCCCATAATACAAGGCGATTGGAAGTTGGCAATTATTTTCTTATATTGTTTAGTTTTTGTAGGTGATTCTTGTGTACTTCTATTCATCAACCCATCTAATTAAAATTTTATTAAGTAGATATTAAAATTCAATTAAACTTTTTTTGTTTCCATTTAATATAGTATTTCAAGACATTTCTTTAAATGATGTTGTTCTTGGAAAGATGAGAGCTTCTTTAATTCAGAATTTATTCACTGGGAGAATTATCCTCTGTTGACCAAAAACCAGTGAATTAGCACAGTGGGGAAAAAAAGATGACTTATCCCTTGAAATATATTCTGAAAATATGCTATAATCTTGACCACTGTAATTCCCAAGGAGGACTTTCCGTAGAGCAGAATGTTCTCTTATCTTGAGGGAACAGTTGCGATTGTGTGTACTGCCCTTATGTTTTTTTTGGCTATGAACTTGTCATTCTTTTCTTGGAAATTCATTATACTTCCTTCTTGGATCTTTGCATTTGTCGTAACTTTTCACTTTCACTAATTACATTTTACTAAATATGCCATTTGTGTTAATGTTTTACTAAATGATAGAAATCGCCACTTTTTTTTATCTCACTTGTATTAGGTTCAAATGTAAGGTAACTCGGATACGGACTATTGTTGAGAAATATTGAAATATTTTACTCCAAGATGATGACTTAAGAGCTCTTTTACCACTGAGACCGCTTATCACGTACCAGAGGGGACGTAGGATAGGGGATTGTTTAGTCAATAGCCATTTCGTTACCCCAAAAGGTAAAGGCATCTGGCGCGATCGAAAGCCATTGGGTTGCCTTAAATGTGGGTCCTGCAACTTCTGTAAGTTTGTTAATCAATCTAAAGATTTTGTTGGGGCGGCCACTGGACAAAGCTATAAAATCAAGGCCTTTATAAACTGCTTATCTGTGGGTGTCGTTTATTTAGCAACATGCTCATGCCCTTTAAATTACGTGGGTAAGACTAAATGTGAGTTCAGAAGACGCATTGGAAACACATAAGGGATATTCGTCGTGGTATGGATATCCCCATCTTTCGACTCATACGAGAGAAACATGAGGTGATTGGGATCGCCTGATCCTGCAGAGAGAGTGTCATTGGATTTTCAAACTAAACAGTACCTATCTGAACGGTCTCAATGAGACGTTGGATCCTACAAGCTTTTTGTAAAAAGTTTTCTATGATATCATACAAGATTTTGTACCTCTTATCTACTTTTTCATTTTAAGATATTTCCTTGCACTCCTTATATGTCCCTTTATGTCAACTATCTAACATGATTTACATTGTTCTGCATAAAATTAAGGGTATGTTCACACGATGTAATTTCGGCGCGCCGCAATTACGGTAATCCATAGCTCTCATAGAGAAGTATGGATTACACCTCGTCCCCCTGCGCATACAATACGATCTCACAGTACACGTGGGGAGATAAGTGACATGTCAATTATTCGTGGCGATTACGTGTCGCTGGTAACGCATGTCAATGTGGGACACGTTTGTGTCTGTAATATGCCATATATATCCCACATATGATTTTTTAGCCCATCATTTTGTTGATTTTGTTTGAAACTGGTTGTCCATATGGCCTTACTGTATTATGAGTTACTATGTCTATAATATATATATTGTGAATAGTCCATTATTGTTGTAGTGTCTTACCTAACTAACTCTGCTTGTGATGTGTTTTTTTTTAGTACAAAACTCTCTGTTTCCTCCTTCTCTGTGACATTACAAATGAACCCCTTTTAATAAATGTATCTTGTAGTTCACATTTTATGGACACTACTTTGTATCCCATATGGAATTAAATTTTTGTACGTGGAACCGCAAATGTATAGTTTAAAGCAGCCCTTGTAATTATACAATATTTGTTTGGGGACATTTGTACTTTCACCTATTTCTGGAACAAGTCTTTATTTGGTATTGACTCTCCTTGTTCTATCGAGATGTTGAACATATTACCCCTTGGGGCGCATGTGAGGCTCTAAGTTCGAGCAGCGCATGCGCTTTTCTGATTATTCATGTAATGCGGGTAGACGTCCAACTGCTCACAGTGCATGGGTGGCTCTAAACGAAAGCCGGCACTTGCACATCATTGTGGTTAGTCTAGGAAGCCGTCAATATATGGAATGGGCATTTGCCGCGAAACAACTATTATTTTCAGTTTAGGAAACAATTTACTTGCAAATGAAAAATGTATTAATGTTTACTACAGTTTCTAATAATTTTCATATTGGTGAATTGTTCATGGATGCCAGTCTTTACATTGTATGTTTATGATACTATCTCTCTCTGGTTTAATTTTTAGGGATTTTTGCAAGGTACACTAGATTTGTGGGGTCGCCCTTATCGGGGCAGTTACCTTGTTAAGGGCCCTTTAGACAAAATTGTTAACAGGGATAGAATAGGACCCTTATATGGTTCCCTATATTTTTTCTGGTTGCTAACAATATCTTTTGCATAGTAAGTGTCATGTGGGCTGGCGTGGGTGCCGTCGCCCCCCGCGGCTGCCCCCTTGCCCGCATGGGGTCCAGCACGAGTGCCACGGCCGCCTGCGACCAGCACCTTGCTGCCTGGGCCATGGCGCTTGTTCACTTACTCTCGTCAACGCTTCCTGTGTTCCATGCCCTACTGCATGTCCGGGCACAGTCGTCCGGGGGCGCAGCGTACGAACTGGTCTGGATGTAAAGGGCCAGCGCAACGGTAATTTCTCAATTGCCGGCCGCTGTTCCTTTATAAGGTACACGCCCCCTGAACTCTCTGCCAGATTGTTGGTGTGCGTTAGTGAGTCTTGGAGGGACGTAGATTGGAGTTACGTTATGATTACCGATGTGTTGTGTCCAGTCGTTCGCCTATGTTTCCTGACTTGCCTGTTTGGGCGCCTGTCCTCTGACCGTCTGTCTGTCTCTGACACGAAAACATATTCTCGCCCGTCTGACCTCCTGACTGTCCCCGACTACGTCTCGGGATTTACGGGGGGGAATTCTGTACCACGCATTTACCCGGGCCACCATCCAAGCAAGTCACGGGTCAGGGTGGTAGGGTTAGGGTTGACCTGGTTAGCCTCACGCACCAGCAAGTCCAGCCCGTTTTTTGCGGCGGGGCTCTGGTGAATTAATGGGGGCTACTCTAGACTAACGCTTTCCTGGCTGTGGCTTAACTATCATTCGCTTGTGGTGGTTCAGCGAATCCACCAACCCGATACAGTACAATTCGGCCATGGATTCCCCCAGGGTTACTATTGCCCGATCTCTGGGACGTTCACGACACCGTCTCGTGTCGCCCAGCAGAGCCAGCGTAGTTGAACCAGGCTCGCGGGCCATGATGCAGAACCTTGCGGGCCTGTTCTGCCTGCGGACTCCTGCTTCACGCCACGCCAGAGCACCAGTTGCTCCTGCAGCCATGGCGTTCTACCTGTTCCTGCACCGGGGGACCATCCTGCATCTGCCACTCCCATCATGGCTTTGATGGGAGACCCCAAGAGAGAGTTGCCGATTGGCTTCATCAATCAATGCTCCGTCCCACATTGAGATGTGGGGGGCATCAATCCCTACCAAGCGGGCTTAGTGCCTTTATAATTTAGCCTTTATCTGAGGAGGCCTTGGCCTGGGCCACTCCGCTATGGGACCAAGGGAGATCCGTTGATGGCATGTCTGCAATGCCTTCTCCAGGTGTTCCGCACCGTCTTCAGAAGAGGAACCTGGCCGCACTGACTCCGATGCCGCAGTGCCTCTGCTCCGTCTTCAGTTCATGGACGACTCTTCTGATGGGTCAGTCTCCGTGCAGTTTTCCGCTCCCTAGCCTCAGGAGCTGGACTGGAAAATTAATGAGGATATTGTGTGGCGTTCCTTCTGGCAAGGCCTTTCTGGGCGCATTAACATTAAAGTTAAAAGATGAAGCTTGCGGCGTCGGGGACCTATCCATCTGCTCTGGACGAACTATTCGGTTAGACCACCCCGAAATTGATATTGGTTTGCTTGGATGTGTACAACAAGAGCTCCACCTCAACGGGGGCGTCGCGCCGACACGACGTTTTTTTTATCTACCGCTGTACTGGCTCCCGTTTTCGACTCCACTTTCCTTCCCTATGGTTCCTGTGGACGAACCCGATGCAGGTTCGGGAGAGAGCCCACCGACCCAGGAAAGATCGTTTCGAAGCATCGTCTGGAGTATTGGCACCTGTGCTTTCTACTGTGGCGGTTTTCTCGGCCAACTTCATTGGGGACTCTCCTGTCGGTGCAGTTACTGGGGAAACTTTCGCACCTAGGGCTCGCCGGAGAGGCATCCACTAGGTGTCAGAATGGCCTCTCCCCGTCTAACCATTCCGTACTATGTGGAGATTTCGCCGGACTGGCACATTTTCAAAGCCACTGCCTTCTTGATTTGGGTCCACTGGAATTTTTGTGTAAGACACGCAACTGGTGTCCTAATTTCGTCTCCCGTTGACCCTCTGCAGAAACCTATGTTCGTCTCCTACGTTCAATGGCGGAAATGCCTAAAGGTCGCTATTCGGTTCTGCACTGGCCCTTCACCTTGCAGATTGGCGCCCTACACAAGAGAATCTGGAACACTTCTGTTCTGCCTCGCTCCTCTTCTGACAATTCCTGGGCCTCCTTGGGTTGCAAGACCCTGCTCTTCTTAGGAACGTGTGAACACGGGCGAGATTATCCGTTTGGGGGGTGCCGCCGCGTGCCATCGGCGATGCCCTCCCTGTACTCCGTTCCTGCTCTACGGGCCCGCCTCTGTAAAAGGCCTCTAACGAAAGCCTCTGCCTGGGTTGCCCACTCTTACCAGGATTTCCTGAGCCGACGTCTTTTTTTCCGGGGAAAGAGAAGGCAGAGGAAAACTCTTCCCCCGCAGCCGGCCGTGTCGGACCGCCAAACGTGTGTGTCCTATTGAAACTGCAAACCGGTATAGTACTCCTCCCTGAGGCAGAGTCTATCCTCTTTTCTGTCCCGGAACTAGGCGATGATGTCGGAATATATCCGTGAGAAGAGAATCTCCGTTTAAAGGCTTCATACGCTAGTTTCTTCGCCTGACGGGAGGCCGGTTTCTTCTTTTGTGAAAAGAAAGATAGGTACTCTCCGGCCCGTATCGATTATCAGGGGGACTCAACAAAATCACTATATAAAAATCGATACCCCCTGCCTCTGATCTCGGAGCTTTTTGGATGCCTGTGTGGCGCAAACATTTTTTCAAATTGAATTTACGTTGAGCATACAAGTGATTCGTATCCGTGTGATGAAGGCGGATGAATGGAAAACGGGCGCTTTAAAACCCGAGATGGCCACATTAGGTAATATTCGTTCATGCCATTTGGCCTCTGCAACGCTCCGGCGGTGTTCCAGATTTCGTCAATGAGATCTTTCCGGCGATCTTCTCTACGTACTGCACCGGTGTTTATCGTTCTACATAGATGACATCTTAATACTTTTTTCTCTCCTGATCGTGGGAAACTCACCGTCAATCACGTCCGCCAGGTGCTCAAATGTCTCCGTGACACCAGTTATATGCCCAACTGGAGAAAGAAGGAAAATGCTTGTTTGAAATGAACCTCGTTGCCCTGTCCAGGGGTAATCGTACTCGGATCAGTTCTCCAGATGTATCCTCTAAAGCTTTTCAGCGGTCTGCAGTGGACGTCGACCAGTGGGTCTCGGTTCATTCAGACGCTTTTTGGAGTTTTTGCAAAAACTATTACAGACAATTCGTCCTGCAGTTCTCCACGCTCAGCGTTGGCCCCGCTGGTGGCCCTTCGGGGCCGAGGATTGATTAACTCAAGTTCTGGCCTCCTGGAAGTCCAAGAAGCCTTAATTGATCGCCTTAAGCATCATTTGACTGCGGCTCCTGTTCTGTCTTCGGCCGGACCCGCAGCGTTCCGTTTGTCCTAGAAGTGGGACGCCTCCTCAGTAAGGTGCCGGCGGCACTTTTTGTGCCTCCTTCAGAAGTCCCTCCTCTGGGAGACTGCGTGCTTGCAGACTGCTCTTCCGGGACTTCTCCCCAGCAGGCGCCGAACGAAATTACACGATCGGTGATCTGCGAAATTACTGGCCATTAAAGTTAGCCCTCGAAGAATGGCGGGGGCACTTGCTGGAAGGGGCATTCGCCATCCCATCGAGATCTTCACCGATCACAAAAATCTTCTTTATCTCCAGTTGCTCATACGACCTGAATCCTCGAACAAGCCAGTGTGGTCGCTCCTCTTTTGTGCTTTGATTTATCTCTTCACTTCTCGACAGCCTGAGAGAACGCGCAGGGCGGACGCCCTCTCTAGATCTGACACACAGTGGGCCCTGGAGCCGCATCTGCAGCACATAATTTTTCCAGAACGTCTCCTCACAGCGCCCTCTCCGTGGATCTCAAACATCCACCCCTGGGGAGAAGGAGAGAGACCTATTATGCCCTGCATGCGGGCCCCCGGAAATCCTGTGTGGGGACATTCCTCACGAACAGCTGTTATCCTGGAGTCCTCAAGTCCTGCATTTTTAATCTCTTGCTAATTTTGGTCGGCCCATCCTCGCTCAAGGATGTTAGAGACTTTGTCCTGGCTTGTGCATACTGTGCTCCGTTATAAGGTCCCTGTATCAGACCCGCGGGTCTGCTTCGCTCTCCCGAGTGCTCTGGGAAAGACCTTGGATTCCCAATGTAGCCCATGTTGGATTTGTTACTGACCTCCCGGCTCCTCCTCTGGAAACTCGGTCATCTGGGGTGGAGACTGATAGATTCTCTAAGGATGGCTCACTTTGTTCCTCTCTACCGGTGTTACCTTTCTGCCCCAGCGGGCCCCCAGCTTTCTTCACCACATTTTTCGGCTACACGGGCCTCCCATTGCATATCAGTCTTCGGATAGGGGTCCAGTTTGTTTCGAGATTCTGGCGGGCTTGGCTCTATTTGTGGTCAGTGTTGCAGGTTCAGCTTATAGACTTACTTAGTCTCGCATACACCCTCGAACTAACGGACGGTTAGAGAGGGTTAACCAAGTTTTAGGGGTACTACCTACGACATTTCGTAATCCGCCCGTCAGGATAACTGTTCTGACCTCCTCACCTGGGCGGAATTCTCGTTTATTACCCTTAGACTCGGAATGGCTGGAGGACTCATCCTTTTTTATGTGTTTGGGCTACACCACCGCCCCGCCTCTCCCTCTGGATACCTGTGTCACATTTTCCTGCTGGTTGGATGCCCAATGGTGGCAGGACATTAAGGCACTCTGGCAAAGGGTCCACGGATATAGACCTTTCTATGGGCTCGCACCAAGGTCCAGACTGAAGGGTTACCCGTAGACCTCCGCCCCTATTTAGCCAGGTGAAGAGTTTTGGTTGTCTGCAAATATATAGTTTCAAGGTGCCCAGTTTTTATAAGTTAGGCCCTATGTATTTGGGCCCTTTTGTTTGTACTTCGGCAACTGAACCCGGATGTCCTACAAGCTCTCCGCATTTGCCTCCTAAATTACTCTGTGTATCCCTCGAACGCCTTCCATGTTTCTCTCCTCAACCCTGTGGTGCTGAACCGCTTCTCCCGTGGATCTGTCTCGCCTTCTCTCGTGGCCAACGCTGATACATCTTTGAGGTCAAGGATAGGGTGCTGGCAGAAAAAACAGGGTTGAGGAGGGGTATGGGAAGCGGGGAAGCGTTCTTTCTGATTGATGGAAGGGGTTCGGGCCTTTGAGGAATGCATTCGTGGGAACCCGAGGCCCAACCTCTGTCAATGACCCCTCTCTAAATCCGAAGGGAAAAAGGGGGAGGGGGGAGACCTAAAGGGGGGGGGTACTGTCATGGGGGCTGCGTTGGGTTGTTGGCCGTCAGCCCCCGTGGCCGCCCCCCCTGCCCGCATGGGTGTTACGGCGCGTGTGCTGTCGGCCTGCTCACACCAGCCCCTTGATGCACGGGCCGGGGCCTCGGGCGGTTGTTCACTTACCCGTCTTCCACGCTCCTGTGCTCTTTTCTGCCTCTGCCTGTCCCAGCCGCGGCACGACGCAACCGCCTTGCTTGAGGAGGCGCTCGCTGTGCGCAAGACGACTAGTCTGGGATTTAAAGGGCCCAGCGCTAAAGGTTAATTTCTCAATTGCGGCGCCAGTCTTGAGTCCTATTAAAGGTACACCGCCCGCAACTCTCTGCCAGATTTGTGGTGTGCGTTCTTAGTTGAGGTCTCTTGGGTGTTGGAGTTCCGTAATGTGATTACCCGTTGTACCAGTCCAGTTCCGCTACGTTTCTGGACCTGCCTGTTTTTTGCCGCCTTGTCTACTGGCGTTGTCCGTCTTCTGACCACGACCTCTGCCGGCCGTCCTGACCTCCTGCCTGTCCCCGACTACGTCTTCTGGAATACGATTCTGTACCAGCATTTTACCCCGGCCCGCCATCGCAGAAAGTCACGTCAGGGTAGTGACCTCGGTATAGCCTCACGCAGAGTCACAAGTCCATCCCGCTTTGCCGGGCGGGTCTCTGGTGACTACTTAGTCTACGCTCCATGGCCGCGTGGCTTAACTATTCAATCGCTTGCGGTGGTCAGCGAATCCACCAACCCGTTACAGTAAGATTGGTCCCTATTAGCATTTCTATTTATATGTCACTTTGATATGTTTGTGACTTCTTTTTAATGTCTATTGAAAGCAAAGTTTTAGATAAGGTAGGGATTTCTTTTGATTTAGTTTTTGTTTATTTCTTTAACTATATTGGACCAATTTTTTGGATTTTGTCAAATGTAAGTAGCCTACTCATAAATCTAAGGATCATTTCATAAAAGTTCCATTTTCAATTCATTAAGATTCACTGCACAAGTATGGGGGGGTTTTTTTGGATTGAAAAGGGTTAAAAAAATTTTTCCCTTTTTTTTTACAAAAACCATTTTTATAGGGTGTTAAAGAAAAATAATTTTTAAGCACATACCTATGACACAATCTGTAAAATTTTTGAGAATTTAATAAAAATGTATGCCTAGATGGAATATGACTATTTAATAATAGTTTCCTAAAGTCCTATTCCATCTAGACTTAATTTGATGACTAGATGGAATAGGACTTTAGGAAACTATTAGCACCTCGTCTTTATGATAGCAGTTTCCCCCCAAAAAGATTTTTTTTGGTGGGTTTGGATGGGGTAATATGTGGGGCTTTTTGAATGGAAGGAAATTCCCATAAGAATTTTTAAAAATTGTAATAGGCACTATTTAGTTATTTTACTATTTTGTAGCAATGTAATTTTCTTTAAACCCCCTTTACCACTACAGCCAGTTTTGACCACCCTGACAGAGCCCCGCTTTTAAATCTGTCATTTTATTTTAAAATTAAACTTTTTGATCTTTTTCCTATCCATGTGTCAGAGAAAGTTTTCTCATGAACTTTGTGCTATTTATAAGAAATTTTGGCCCAAAAACCAATCCTTGTTTTTTTTGAAAAAAATACCCCAAATGTTAAAAAAATTTTTTGAAAAATTTGCTTTTTCTAAGTTTAAAATTTTTCTGGGAAAAGGACAGTATTCTAAAAAAATATTTTCAACTAGATTACCTATGTTACTGTGGGTTTTGGCATAATTTTTTAAATGTCTTTTAATTTTTTACAATATAAGGGGCTTAGAAATTTTGTAGTAATTTTTTACATTTTTAAGAAAATTTGCAACTTTTTTTGGGGCCCTCCAGTTTGAGTGCTTTGAGGGGCCTCATGTTAGTACCCTAAATGGGTCCATCTAAAAACTGCACCCAAAAAAGTATTCAAAATGCATTTAGAAAGTTTTTTAACCCCTTTGGGGGTGTTTCCGGGAATTAAAACAAAGTGGAATAAAATTTTAAAAATTCCTGGAACATATAAGGTGTTAAAATGTAATAAAACACCCCTAAAAATTTTCCCATTTTTGGAAACACACCCTTAAAGGGAATGTATCCAGGGTTTTGTTGTGAAATTCGACTCCAAAGGTGTTTCACTTTTTTTTTTTTAGCTTTTGGGCTGTGAAACTGAAAAAATTTAATTTTTTTCCATCATCGCGATTACTGAAAAGGGTCTCTTTTTTTACAGGAATCCGGGAAAAAAATTTGTTAACAAAATGTTTGGGGCATGGCGGGCACTTTTTGGGCTTTTGGAAGGCGTTTTTGGGAGGGCCATGTCACATTTGCAAAGTCCCAAAGTACCAAACGATTAAAAAGTTGCCAAATTTTTGAATTAAAACACCCTCATGGATTTAATCTAGGGGAAATTTTTGTTATTTTGGGCGCACGGGTTTTTCACATTTGTTTTTGCAGGGCTGTGAAAATGGGGGGGGGGGGGGGAGATTTATAATTTTTTATATATTTTTTTATTTTTTTATTTTTTTTTTAAAATAGAAATTGTTTAAAAAAATTTCTTTTTATGTTGTCATAGTAACAGTGATAACTTTTTTTTATTTTTCTGTATATGGAGCTAATTATGAGCTTGTTTTTTTTCAGGATAAGTTGAGGTTTTCATTGGTAGCATTATGGGGTTCATATGCTTTTTTTTTTTATTTTTTTTAAAACAGGGGTCACCATAGGGATAAATACGCTTCCCTTTTACGGTCATACAATTACAGTGATAACCAATTTTTTTTTTTTTTTTAATTTTTGTTTTAAAAACACGAAAATTTTTTTTTTGATGCCATAGTTGAGAGCCAAAACTTTTTTATTTTTCTATTATGGAGCGGTTTAGGGTCTTTTTTTTTTGGGGGATATTGAAGGGGGAACAAGGTTTTTTTGATCCTTTTAAATCTTTTTTTAAAGGGCCCGGGGTGGAGAAAAAAATGCTTTTCTAAGTTTTTTTTTAAATTTTTTTTTAACAGCGCTCACCGTGCAGTATACGTGACAAGTTAGTTTTACTCTGTGGGTGGATACGATTGCATCAATAACATATAGTTTTTTTAATGTTTTTATTATGTAAAGCAATATTTATGCATCGCTAGCCATAACTTTTTTATTTTTCTGTTTACAGGCTTTTTTGGGGGATGAACTGATGTTTTCATGGCTCCACTTTTTGGCATTTTATGACTTTTTGATTGCTTTTTATTCCATTTTAGGTGCTCTTGGACAAACAAAAATCGCAATTCTGTGACTTTTTTTTTACGGTGTCCACGGTGCGGGTTAAATATCTTATCAGATTTATAGGGTAGGTTGTGGTTTTTGATCTTTTTTGGGGCAATTAGAAATTTGGGAAAGGGGAAAAGGGGGGTGTTGTTTTTTATTTTTTGTTTTTTTTTTACTTTTTTTTAAAAAAAATTTTTTTTTTTTTTTTTTTTTTTTTTTTTTTTTTACTTGTCCCCAAAGGTTTTTAACATGACTTTGAATCATTTTTACAATGGAGACAAAAATACAGTAAGGCTAGTTCCAGGTTTTTGGGGCGTATTTAGGGTATTTTCGCCCAAATATGTCCCCAAATACGTTTCAATACTGTCACAAAGTGGGACGTATTTTGCGTGTAAAAACATTCCCCATTCTTTACTATGGGGATTTAGTTCCCAAATACGCCTCAATAAATGACAGGGGGCTTAATTTTTCGATCGTATTTCGGACGTATTTCGCCCGCAAAAGTTTGGAAAATTCCCTCGTGTGAATGACAGGGTATTTTACATTGTAATCAAAGCTAATCTAAATTTTTCATTTTTTTGAAAGTATTTTGGGACGTTTTTGGGGGAAATATCCGAAATCGCCCCAAAAAAGCCGTGTGAACATGCCTTATTTTCCGTGAACTGCCCCGGCAACTGTCAAAACCCATCCCCCGCATGCCCACGGGCACATCAAGGATAGGTGTCCGAGAGCCTGGAATCTTTTGGGAACTTCCAGGTGCTAGGGAAGCCTAGCAGCCCCAATTAATTTAATAGAGGATGCCCCCTTAACGTACAGCTGGTTTTCTGCAGCAAACTTTATTTTAGGGTTTGCATGATCCTCAGGATGTAAGTTTACGTCCATTTGCAGGAACCCCTACCTGACTTGAACATAAGCTTGCATCCAATGTAAGGAAAGGTTTAAAGTCGGCAAGTAGTTAAACTATTCGGTTAATCAGAAACAACATAAATTATTTTTGTGGTGGGATACATACAGTAGGTTGCAAAAGTCTTCATCCCCTTTTGAACTATTCTTCATTTTAAACATTACAGCAACATTATTGATATTTTATGTGATAGAGCAAAACAAAGTAGCACATATTTGTGAAGTGTAAAGAAAATGATATGTGCTTTTCTAAATTTTGAAAAAAAAAAATGAAAGTTGGGTATATGTATTTAGCCCCCCCGAGTCAATCCTTTGTAGGACCCCTTTTGCTGCAATGACACTGCGCCTGCTGGGTTATTTTTAAAAACTTTGCATATCTAGAAGTGGGTTTTTTAAACCTATTCCTCCCCGAAAAATGCTCTAGCCCGTAGATTTGGGTTTGGGAAATAGTGTGAAAATCAATTTTCAAGTCCTCAAGATTTCAATGGAATTTAGGGCTGACTTTGACTGGGCCCTTTTATATTTGAAATTTTCTTTGTGTAACCATTTTCTTTTTAGACTTGGGTTTATTTTTGGTAGTGCCCGCTGGAAGGTGAAACCCCAGCCCAGTCTTAGTTCATTTAGCCCCAACAAGTTTTCCTGTAATTTTTTGTATTTACTCCACCCCTTTTATCAATCTGACCAGTTCCCTCCCCGTAAGCAAAGCATCCCCCCAAACATGTGCTGTTTTTGATTGTGTAAAAAAACTTTAGTTTCTTTATTTAGGAAAGTATTTTGTACATGAATTAGGCATAGTAAAAAAAGGAAGTTGATTCAGTAGGGTTAGGTTTAAAATTAAGGTTTCTTTCCCCATTGTAGTCTGCCCGGGGGTTAACGTAGCGTCATACCCCCCCAATAGGGAGCTGAGTCTTGTGGAGCAGAAAGGGGGTTAGCTGCGCAGCGGGGGGTTTAATATATATTGGACATGTAGTAAATTCTAGGAAATCTGCCTGAGATTGCCAGAGAGTGAAAGAAAGAATCCCCATCATCCCGGTGGAAGAGAGGGGGCAGATTCGCATGGGAAGGGGAGAAAGCAAGCCTGAGAGAATTAAAGGATTTTTATTTAGATCTGTTATCAGCAACAAGCCGGAGGGAGTGGGGCAGAACTTCCCCTTTGGCCAAAAGCGCATTGGAGAGGGGGCAAGAAGCTCAAAGTGCAGGGCGGCGTGGGAGCCCCCTGAGTGAGTGAAGAGCCATGAAGGACAGTAGGTTAGAGCAGTGAGGGCGGCATGGGGGAAGCCCCCTTGGGGCTGTGGGTGAGTGAATGGTTCCGAGCTGTATAATCTAAAGCAAGCGACAGGATTGTTCGCAATTGTCGTTGCTGGGGAAAAAAAAGTAAAACCTCGTTCTCCCTCAGCATTTTTTTCTGTGTTTTTTAGGGTGGTCACCCCATCACAGTAGTCCCCCATCGTCCTCCCCCCATTTTAAAAAAACCTAAAGGATGGGATTCACTTTTAAAACTGTTACCACCATGTTCTGGGGGTTGTATGTTTCAAAAAGAGCTTTCTTCTTGCCACTTTTCCATAAAAGCCAAATTTGTGAAGTACACAACTAATAATTGTTCTGTGGACAGATTCTTCCACCTGACCTGTGGATTTTTGCAGCTTCTCCATAGTGACCCTGGACCCATGGCGGCTTTTCTAATTAGTGCTCTCCTTGTCTGGGCTGTCAGATAAGGTGGATGACAGGTTAGCAGTTGTGTCATACTCCTCCGATTTATGGATAATAGATTGAACAGTGCTCTGTGAGATGTTCAGAGCTTGGACTATTTTTTTTTTAAAACCTAATCCTGTAATACATTTTGCTACAACTTTATCCCTCAGCTGTCTGGTGTGTTTCTTGGCTTCACAAAACATCTGTAGTTATACAGAATATAAATTATATACAAATGTAATCTATTTAGTAACTAGGTATCTTCTAAAGGCAATTGGTTACACTGGATTTTATTTAGACGTATCAGATGTACAAGGGGTTGAATACATATACTCTCCACACTTTTAACTTTTTTAATTTGCAAAAATTTGGAATCGCATGTATAAAATACATCATATCAATAAAATACATTTATGTTTGTGGCTGTAACATTTAAAAATGAGGAATAGTTCAAGAGGTATGAATACTAGTACAACCCACTGTAACTCTATACCCTTCCAGATTAATATTTGGTCATCTAATATAGCGTATAAAACGTCTGGACATTCATGATGTCTAAAGATGTAATTTTTCTCTACATCTCTAATAAATCTAGTTCCTATTGCAGTCCCTCTAGTCTGAATATGTAATCTATTGAAAAAACTAAAAAGATCATGAAAAAAAAAGAAACATATCAAGGATACAGTCTGGATGGAGAATTTATAACCCTGAATACAATATTTTGCACAGATAAAAGGATGCTAAGATGTCAGTAGAAATTTAAAGGGAGTTTGGTCTCTACACAACTTACTGGTGGGATAGAAATCGAGTGCAAATGTAGTCACAATCTGACTATACTGACTCTATTGTCGGCAATGGACAATTGGCAGCTATGCTGTGGTACAGAGGCCATGGAGGAAAACAATCATATTTGAACTACTACACAAAATCAGACTTTTGTTTTCATATTTAATGCATTTACGTCAGATATATATTTTGCTTTTTATGGCAAAAGAGGAAATATTAAAGAACATCCGTCACCGGAGAGATCCATTGTTCTGAACATCAGTAAAATGCCTGACCAAACTGAAGTCTGTGATTGCTTCTGCACCTGACCAATGGTTCTGATCATGTAACTGTTTGATCTCATACACTCTATGGAAATAAGCTAATCACAGGGCTCACATAGCGGTAACCTCTACCTGAATAAGTTCTTGTCCTGATTGGTCTTGATTAGAAAAATGAGGTTTTATGTCAAGTGACATATGCCCTTTTTTTCTTTTGTAAATCTTTCAATTATATATATATATAACAATGTCAATCTCTAAGCACACCTTTTAAGCATGCCAGTATCATTAAACATATTTTTTTTAAACCTAATACAATGGTAAATGAGTATCATTGTGCAGATTCAGGTTTTAATTTGTAGCTTCTTTATAGTAGTAATAACAGGAATCTAAACCATTGTCTTTGTAACACTACTGTTACCAAAGTACAATAAATAAGAAATAAAAAATTAAAAAAATAAGCATTTTAGGCTCATGTTGGTAGGAGTTTATTTTTCCCTTTTTAATACATTAAAGTGGTTTTTCCATCAGGCTGTTTTCCAAACCCTGCCTTTCACAGCCAGCTTCAGACTCACACTCTTTGTCCAGGCTCTAGGCGGTTCTACAGCAGTGACTGACATTCCAGCACTGCTATTCCTAGCTGAGCCTGTTACATTGACTGGTGATAAAGGGGTTTTAACAACAGGGCACACGGCCAAAGAGACCTAAAGGGTTAAAGTTTGTCTGTAAGACAGGTAAACAAGCTCCTGTGCTGTTGATAAGACACAGAAGGGAGAGAGGTTAGCATCTGGGCTGGGAAGGCTAAAGCTGGGAGAGCAGCCTAGGACAAATTCTGTACACAAGCACTTCTCTAACTCTGAAAAGTCTTAAAATCAGAACAGCAATGTATTTGGTACTAATCTTTATTCACCTTTGCTTATAGTTGTGGTGGGAAAACTCCTTTCAGCCTCTTTCAACATTTTGTCTCATAGTCATTTGGAGCTTTATGGCGGAGTATTCTGTTACATGTAACTGTATAGATATCACTTATACATAGGGTCCCATATTAAATAATAGTATAACACAAAGTATGTTTTTAACCGTATTTAGCTGTATAGAATAATGCAGCTCTTTGCAGACCCCAACACATACAGTACCAACAATCAGGGTCCACAAGGACTCTTTTGTCCTATGTCACATGATGGTGTCAATAGGTAGCTTTACAATCCATGCTAGGAACTTTCCCCTTCAAACAGTAAATGTCTCACTTCTTCATCTTGCTTCTGTGTTTTATATACATAATGTATGGGCTCGATTTCACAAGATCTGCATTCACTCGCTTGCATTTCTGTTGTGGGCCATTTTGTATGACAAGGAAACATATTTTGTGTTCATATTTCTCCTCCGCTATTAGATTTCTGCACCAATATTAGGCAGTTGAACTCCCAGCTCGGCCTCTGCGCCTCAGCAGCTTTATGATTTGTGACGGCTCAGGTGCCGAGCTACAGAGCCCGCTTTGTAAACAGAGCCATTGAAACATAAAATCACTTGTCATTTCTCTCAGGAAACTTATTATATTCACAGCAGCAAATCTGAAAGAACATATTGCTCCAATAATTTAATCAATGTATCCTGCAGCTTCAGGTTGTTCTTATTTATTTGCACTCCAGAAATACCCATCCATGTACATATTCCTAACTTTTGGCCATTTTCTCATTTGTATGTGTTGTCATTAGTTGTTACAAAAGAAAAAGTGATACTTCATTATGTAACACGTCTTTTTCACGTTATTTGGGACATTCAGTTTATATTTCAGAGTATTTTTTTGTGCTCTTCAATGTCTCTATTTTGGTAATATTGCTAATGATGGTAATTGTTATTAACCCCAAATGCCATCTACCATGTGTAAAGGGCTGTGTGGATGTGGGAGGAGGCAGATGATGATAAGGTGCAGGTCCCAGGTGTCAGGCAGGTGTTCACACCTGGGTAGTGTATATATGTAGATGTCATGCCTACCATGGGGTTGCTGGGAGGTGTAGTGCCCTGGAATTACCCTGGAATTAACCACAGGGACTCTCAGCTTGGGATCTGCAGACTTCTCTCACAGATGTCACTTGGCAGGTTCACAACACTTTTACAGGCAGAAAATATAACAGGGTTCCAACTTCTCTTCCTTCTAGTAGAACTTCTCTAATTTTTAGAACTCAAAACGAACAGAACATTTCACTGTTCGTTCGAATAAAGTTCTAGTTCTAGTTCAACACACCATTTTCAGTTTCGTTTTCAGTGGCTTTCTGCACTTTTGGAGGCCTTCCAATCACCTTTCTACACTTTTGGTGGCTATCCAATCAGTGCAGAGCACAGAGAAGTGTCAAAAACATCATCGCTGAAGTGTAGGGTTCTCATTAGTTGCTAAAATCACATGACCATGTTATATATATTTCACTGAATTTCCTTGTGGATGCCATTTTCAGCTCACTCTCTGTACTGTACAGACTGCTCTTAGATAGCATTTTCCTCTCCATAGACAGCAGTAGTTAGGGCGTTTGTTATTGATGGCTGCATCTTTCCCACACCCAGAAGCTGTTATATGAAGACATTTGCAGGCTCACATAACGCCTAATTCTTAAATAGTGCTTAGATTTGCTAAATTATACTTAAAGGAGTTGTCTCCCCACAGGGTTTCAAAGAATGCATGAAAGAAATTCTCTGTCACTTCCTGGTTCAGACTAATTTGCATAAGCTCCATGCTTGTACAGCTCTGTTGTGCTTTCAGATGCTAATTAGATTAGATTAGCTTCTCAAACTACTCTCAGGACTTCTTATCTGAGCCCCAAAACAACCGCCCTAATTACAGAGCTGTTTACTTGAGATAAATCAAGCCTTTTACTGTCTGGCAGCACCGGACACTGACTGACACCGTGGACCTGTGTGATGACTCACTCTCTGTTATCTCATTGAACAAACAGCCAGGGGAGATTTGTTTACAGGTTGGTTACTGAGGGAACTGAAATAGCCATGGAGGTAATAAATTCACTTGTATCTCTTTAGGGAAAACAGAGGAACAATGCAATATATTTGGAAAATGTCTTTATTTTGTGTTCCCTACAATTTGAAAGCTATTCTTTGTAGCGAGACAACCCCTTTAATGCCCAAAAGTTCAGTTTTTGCAGTTTTGGGGGTTCAGTTATTGTATAACACACCGAATCCAAATCTCCTATGTGTCAAAGGGGCTTTTGGGCCCCCTCAGGATGCAGGGCCCCGTAGCAGCTGCTACCGCTGCACCTCCTATAGCTACGTTCCTGCTTGCAAGCTGTCCTTATCTTTTCAGTGCCCCGCCCCACTGCACGGCTGCCGGCGTAATTGCGGGGCGAAATCCGTGTGAACATTGCAATAAGCCGTGTGAACATTGCCTTAGAGCCAAATTTTCTTCACTAAGTTGTTCCACGTATCCAGTTTACTGTTATGGATGGTAATTCTCCTCACCTGTATAGGTATAAAATTTAACCAGAACATCTTCTCCCATTGACTTTAATGGGGTTCAAAGTTCGAATTCGGATAGAACCTCGAACTGAACACACTAAAGATCAAGGTTCTAATCAAACTAGAACTTTTTATTGTTCGCTCAACACTAGACCTAATCTCTGTCTCTTCTCTCTCTCCTGTCTGCCTGGTCCTGCTTCTCTCCTTCTCCATTTGAGCCACAGACAGGTATTAGCCTGCTGCCTGATCCTCAGACTATCGGCTAGAGATGATCCCAGATGCTAAAACTTAACAGAACCAAACTCATAACACCCCCAACATATGCATGAGTAATTTGTGTCTGTCTTCAGCTTTGTAGGACTTTTTAAGTGTTAAACTAACGGTCATAAACTAACAACATAGGACCCCCAATCCTTTCATTGCAACAAAGCTAGAGAGACATGTATGCGTACATACATGTTGAACATCCTGCAGAAAAATTGCTCAGCCTCTGTACACATGCTTCTTTCACATAGGATGCATGCCACTTGCAAACAACTCACATATGGGACATTAGGCGCAGACAAACCACTATGACTGACATCACGCATCTACCAATGACATATATGACTAGCACCACACCTACCAATCACACATATAACTAATACCACTTATACCAATCACATATTTGACTTATACCATACATATTCCTATCACACATATGACTAATACTACACATGTCAATCAAACAAATGAGTAACATGTTGTATAATACGTTGGCACTTTTAGTTTTTTTGGCTACTTCCCATACAATCAATTGTATTTGCGATTTTAAAAAATACAAGAACCGACTGCAGTTTTTGCGCAAAACGTGACAAAAACCGTGGTCCTGCATCCGATTTCGCCCGTTTTTTTTTGTCCAGTGCAGTGTAACCCTAGCCTAACACCACACATATGACTTATATCACACATTTACCTATCACACACGACTTATACTGCACATGCCAGTCAAACACGACTAACACCACACATACCAAACACACATATGACTAATGTCATACATATTAGTCACATAGATGACTAGATCCATACATATCAAACAGACATGTGACTAATACCACACATACCAATCACAGAAAAGAAACATGCCTCACACAAACTACTGAGACATTGGATGTATACCGTAAATACCATTGCAAAATACCATTGACTTTTCTGCTTAACCCCGGAGTGTAGCACACACTGTCTCTGGCATGGAGATCTTGTAAATGTAAACCTTTTTCAATTCCAAGCCACTAAAGGGCTTGTTAAGGTGTAATAGTGACATGTTTAGAAGCAGAATACTCACTTTTTAAATGTCATGTGCTGATGATCCCATGGTTCTCCATCTGGTCTGTTTTTACATGGTGCAGGGATGTCATGTTATAACATCATGTGACTGCTGCATCCCATAAATGACTATAGTGGACATGTTCTGTAGAGTGATGGGCTGCTGCAGTCTTTATTACATATCATCACTGCTACCATATAAACAAACTGCCAAGTGACTACAGGAATATTGGTGCTGGAGGGCTAGGGGAATTAAACTGTGATTATTTTCTTAAATCTCCACTTTTTCTTAACTTAGACAAACCCTTAAAGAGGTTTTCTCACCACACAGTTTCACTGAGTCACAAGTAGTTTTACTCTCACTCTGTCTCATCAGGCTGGCTCTATAGCAGTAATTAGCATATTTAGCTTCTCTGTAACTAGCTGAGACATAACACTAACAAGTGCAGGAGATCTAATCTTCAGTAAACAAAAAGTACACCTGCTACAAGGACTGAAAACAATTGCTTATCTGTAAGCAGAAGCTAATCTTATAAAAGATAATTAGTTTTCTCTCGAGTGAGGGAGTGAAGTCTGTCCCTCTATGTTTGTTACTCCCTGCTCTCTGCTTTAATCAGATAACAGAGTTCTGATCAGGTAATCATAGAAACCTGTGTTCACCCTGAGCGCACAAAACCTCTATTATCTATTGACTAAAGTAAAATCAACAGATCAATGTATTTAGAAAAAGTCTTCAATTATCTGTCCCTTTATTAGCCCTGGATGTAGGAGTACAGTGGTGGTTACCAGTTGTATAAGGCTCTGTGCACACATATAATAGATTACAGTAAAGCTACATCCAGGGACTCACAGGAGACTTCTCTGAAGAGTTTTTTTACTTCTTTAACGAGTTGTTCTCTTTTTCTTCTCTATGTGGCCCAGACTGTCACGACATCTTCTCCCGGCCATGACTCTTCACTGTAGAATTTACAAAACAAACATCTTAGACTCCTCACTTTTCCAGCACTTCCCTACCAATTCCTATCTCTATACAAACTCCCCAGCTATTGCGCCCCAAATGGTATTAATGATCCTTTTGTCCCTCTAACAGTAAAAGTGCCCCCAAACGGCTATGAGGCACCCATTTGTGCACCAGGTTTTAGTCTTGTCTTGTATTTCCCTATAGGAGGTAGTTAAATACCCCAAAATCATGAGTAGATACACCTCAAAACTATGTAGGGAGATAGGGAAACCCCCTTTTAGGTAGGCAGTCCTCAATTAGGTAAGTGTATAGAGCACCAATAGGTAGGTGTTCAGGTCCCATTAAGTAGCTAGCTAGTTATATAGGCCTCCTCAATAAGTAGAAATATATGTCTCTAGTAGTAGGCCCCCTGTAGGTAGGTGGGTAGGTACATAAGGTCTTGGAAGGTAGGACTATAGACCCCCCAGTCGGTAGGTACATAAGGTCTTGGTAGGTAGGACTATAGATCCCCCAGTCGGTAGGTATAGAGGCCCCACAGTAGGTATGTATATAAGTCCTTAGTAGGTAGGTAGATATAGGCCCCCTGTAGGTAAATATACAGGCCTCCTGTAGGTAGATATATATGCCCACTGCAGGTAGATAAATGTCCCCTTTAGGTGGTTATATGCACCCTGTAGGTAGGTATGTGCCCCCCTGTAGCTAGGTGTATGCTTCCTGTTGGTAGTTAGGTGCCCCCAGTAGATAGATATATGCCCCCTGTAGGTGACCACATGCCCCCTGTAGGTTATTGTATGTCCCCTGTAGCTTATTATATGTCCCCTGTAGGTTGTTATATGACCCCTGTAGCTTATTATATGCTCTTTGTAGGTCGTTATATGCCTCCTGTATGTTGTAATATGCCCTGTGTAGGTAAGTTTATGCCCTCTGTAGCTTATCATATATTCCTGTATATTGTTATATGCCCCCTGTAGGTAGGTTCATGCCCCCTGTAGCTTACCATATCCCATCTGTAGCTTATTATATGCCCCCTATAGGTAGGTTTATGCCCCCTGTAGATTATGGTATGCCCCCTGAAGCTTGTTATATGCCCTCTGTAGCTTGTTATATACCCTTTGTAGGTAGGTTTATGCCTCCTGTAGCTTATTATATGCCCCCTGTAGCTTGTTATATGTCCCTGTAGGTAGGTTTATGCCCCTTTTAGCTTATTATATGTCCCTTGTAGGTATAAAATAGCCTGGTTTAAAGTTAAATTTAAAATAATGAAAAATACCTCTCCATGTACCCCGCAGCGTGGTCAGCTCCAGTGGCACACTGCTCCAGGGATCTCCTGTGCTGGAAGTAAGATTCTGGTCTCGGAGACCAAGCGTCACATGGGGCGTGATGCGTTCATCACGCACCCTGCGATGCTGATGTGTATATACAGTGCTCACTGAGCACTATATACACAATGGAGAAGGCATGAGGGTAACAAACCATCCTGACTTCTCCCTGTACAAGCAGGTGCACAGCTGCTGACTCTGCCATTTTAAAATGGCCGTACAGAGTCAGAGAGTAATCGCCGGGCGGAAATCCTTAGGAACGTCCCTGAATAGATCTATAGAAAAGTATTAATATTAAGAAGTACACTTCAATTTGTAAATTAAGGAATCTTTCCAAGATTTCTATCACTAACCTTTAAACATCTTTATTTAGTGTGTTGTAGTATATGTATAAATCTAACAAATTAAGTAAGCTTGAAAAGGGCATTTACCACCTCCAGTATGGGTAAAAACTAAATTTAGAAACCCATTTTCAAAATTCAGTATTGTCAGCAAGGTGTCACTTTATGTGAGAATAACTTTTTGACACTTTAACCTATCCATGTGATTCAGAGATTGTTTTCTCGTGACACATTGTATTTTAGGGTAGAAAGAAATTTTGATTCATAAAGTCCTTGTTTATTTGTGAAAAATATCAAAATATTGTGAAAATTTTGAAAAATTTGCCATTTTCAGAGCTAAAAAAATGTCTGCGTGTAAGACAGATAGTTATTCCACTCAACATAGTTTATAACTAGCATCTACCTTATGTCTACTGTAGGTTGGCATCATTTTTCAAAAATTTTTTTTTACCACATTAGGGTGACGGAGATCACTCTGTTCGCGGATGATGCGGCATAATGCCAGCGGTAATATACCGCTGGTCCCATGTCGCGATCTTGCGCTCTCCGCTTGTGAGTTCGCAAGATCACCATGACGTACCCATATATAAAGTTGGGGGAACCCCTACCAGACCTTGACATACGGGTATGTCAAATGTTGGTAAGGGGTTATTAAAGTAACAGAATTTATTGTTTAGGCAAGTGATATACATACTGTGTTGAAAAAAGTTGAACAGATGAGATTTGAAATGTTTGATGAATATAGGTCATATATATTCGAAATGTGCCACTGCCAAGTAAATAACTACTTGTGCTGTGGATAGCATAATGCAAGTGTAACGGGTTGGTGGATTCGCTTGACCACCGCAAGTGATGATAGTTAAGCCACGCCAGGGAGCAGAATCTAAGTAGCCCCCGGTATTCACCAGAGCCCGCCGCAAAGCGGGATGGACTTTTTGCAGCGTGAGGCTACCAGGTCGCTACGCCTGACGTGACTTGCTTGCAATGGCGGCCGGGGTACTGCGTAGTACAGAATTGTAATCCAGAGACGTAGTCGGGGACAGGCAGGAGGTCAGGACAGGTGGCAGAGGTTCGTGGTCAGAGACGGGCAGACGGTCAGGACAGGCGGCAAACAGGCAAGGTCAGGAAACGTAGCGGAACGGACTGGTACACGGGTAATCAATACGGAACTCCAAACTCTCTCTAGACAAGCTAATGCACACCAACGATCTGGCAGAGAGTGCAGGGGGCGTATACCTTATATAGGACCAGCGGCCGGAAATTGACTAAGCAGCGGGTACGCGCGCAGCGGCCGGGACAGGCAGGAGCAGCGTGCACAGGAGCGTGGACGGGTAAGTGAGCAGGCGCCGGGGCCCGGGCAGCAGGGGGATGGTTGCAGGCGGCCACGGCACCCACGCCGGACCCCCTGCGGTCAGGGGGGCGATCGCGGTGGGCGACGGCACCCGCGCCAGCCCCTATGACAGCAAGCTAATGCTTCAAGACAAAAAGGGCTACATCTAATGCAGCTGAAGATGGCAATAGTTTAAATAATGTAGGCATCCGGACAGGACCAGGGCTTTACATTTGGTTACAGGGTTTTTGTTGTGTTTGATGCTGTTGTAGTTCACAAAAAAACTGCTTTCTGCATATGAGCACCAAATGGTGGTGACCAAAAAACTGATGAAGGAAGTAACACTGTGATACATGGTGGGGTAATTTTTGTAGCCCCTTTGCTTAGTCTCAGTCTTCTTCTTTAGGTTAACCCTCAGAATGGTCCAAATAAATTTTAAATCCAGCGTCACCTGATGTAATCAACTTAGTTGTTGCTCAGAAGTTTATATATCACATCTTGTGATCATACACTGACTTTGGATTTTTTTTCAGAAAGGGGCAGTGTGGCCAGAAGAACATAGAAGTAGCTCTTTGGATTTTTCTAGGTCATCTGGACAGTATGAATTTTTTAGAATGTTTTTGGAAGGGGGTTATTTTGTTGATTGGTGTCTGTCCATAGGATACTCTCTGTCATGTGCCTATTTTGAGTCATTCAGTTCTCACAAAAAAATAAAATAAAAAGTAATCAACACCTATTATGCTTCCCAAAATGGTACTGATAAAAGCATCAACCCATGTTGCCTAAAAAGCCTTCAACAGTTTTTAAACTGTTAAGTGATTTTATTGTGTAAAAATAAAACAGACCCACAGAAAAAATAACATGCCAATTATACTGCACATAAAATAAAGAATAAAAAAACAGTGCTAGAATTGATGTGTAACTTTTAAAGAAAACTAGAATGCAAAGATTTGGAAATCTCTTACAGTCAGTTTTCATTAGTTAGACATTTTTCTATTACATTTGAAAAAATGAACTCATTTAGAAATTGATAGCAGCACAACATTTAAAATAAGATTAGGACAGGGTTAACAATAAGCTGGAAAGTAAGTGGTACTAATGGAAAACGGTAGGAGGGTCAATTTACAACTAAGTCACATGACGGAGTATAAAAAGAACATGTTAGAGAGGCAGAGTATCTCAGAAGCAAAGTAAGAAGCTCACAAATCTGCAAAAAACTGTGTCTAAAAAGTATTTGACTTTATCAAAAGATTTAGACAATCTTGAAAAATCTATTTGCACAAGAGACAAAGCCAATACTTAATATGGCTGATGGTCTTTTGTGTCTTCTCCTAAGTCATTACCTGTCCAGGTACTGAACTGGTCTGCCTGCAGTCTAGACCTTTCATGAATAGAAAACATTTGGCACAGTATGAAATGCTATTTCAGAAACGAAGACCCATGACTGTTAAGCAGCAAGAATCCTGCAGCAGACAAGAATGGGAAAACATTCCTTTCCCAAAACTCCAGCAATTGGTCTCCTCACTTTCAAAATATTTGCAAACTGCAGTTACAAAGAGGGGATGCTACACAATGATGAACATGGCCTTGTCTCAACTTTTTTGAGATGTGTTGCTGACAGCAGTTTCTGTCAGTTACTTATTTCAGGAAAATGTCCTACATTCAACTTCCAATTTGTGTTCTATATGTATAAACATATATACATGCATATATATGTGTATGGGTATATTTTCATATGTATGTATAAACATATATGCATACACACACACATATATATATATATATATATATATATATATATATATATATATATATATATATATATATATATATACAGTGCCTTGCGAAAGTATTCGGCCCCTTTGAACTTTTCAACCTTTAGTCACATTTCAGGCTTCAAACATAAAGATATAAAATTTTAATTTTCTGTGAAGAATCAACTGTAGGACACAATTGTGAAGTGGAACGAAATTTATTGGATATTTTAAACTTTTGTAAAAAATAATAAACTGAAAAGTGGGGCGTGCAAAATTATTCGGCCCCCTTAGGTTAATACTTTGTAGCGCCACCTTTTGCTTCGACTACAGCTGTAAGTCGCTTGGGGTATGTCTCTATCAGTTTTGCACATTGAGACACTGAAATTCTTGCCCATTCTTCCTTGGAAAACAGCTCGAGCTCAGTGAGGTTGGATGGAGAGCGTTTGTGAACAGCAGTTTTCAGCTCTTTCCACAGATTCTCGATTGGATTCAGGTCTGGACTGTGACTTGGCCATTCTAACACCTGGATACGTTTATTTGGGAACCATTCCATTGTAGATTTTGCTTTATGTTTGGAATCAATGTCTTTTTGGAAGATAAATCTCCGTCCCAGTCTCAGGGCTTTTGCAGACTCCATAAAGTTTTCTTCCAGAATGGTACTGTATTTGGCTGCATCCATCTTCCCATCAATTTTAACCATCTTTCCTGTCCCTGCTGAAGAAAAGCAGGCCCAAACCATGATGCTGCCACCACCATGTTTGACAGTGGGGATGGTGTGTTCAGGGTGGTGAGCGGTGTTGCTTTTATGCCAAACATATTGTTTTGCATTGTGGACAAAAAGTTTGATTTGAGTTTCATCTGAACAGAGAACCTTCTTCCACATGTTTGGTGCCTACCAGGTGGCTTGTGGCAAACTTTAAACAAGACGTTTTATGAATATCTTTGAGAAATGGCATTCTTCTTGCCACTCTTCCATAAAGGCCAGATTTGTGCAGTGTACGACTGATTGTTGTGCTATGGACAGACTCTCCCACCTCAGCTGTAGATCTCTGCAGGTCATCCAGAGTGATCATGGGCCTCTTGGCTGCATCTATGTTGAGTCTTCTCCTTGTTTGAGACGAAAGTTTAGAGGGACGGCCGTGTCTTGGTAGATTTGCAGTGGTCTGATACTCCTTCCATTTCAATATGATCGCTTGCACAGTGCTCCTTGGGATGTTTAAAGTTTGTGAGATCTTTTTGTATCCAAATCCGACTTTAAACTTCTCCACAACAGTATCACGGACCTGCCTGGTGTGTTCCTTGGTCTTCATGATGCTCTCTGCGCTTTAAACAGAACCCTGAAACTATCACAGAGCTAGTGCATTTATACGGAGACTTGATTACACATAGGTGGATTATATTTATCATCATCAGTCATTTAGGATAACATTGGATCATTCAGAGATCCTCACTGAACTTCTGGAGTGAGTTTGTTGCACTGAAAGTAAAGGGGCCGAATAATTTTGCACACCCCACTTTTCAGTTTTTTTTCTTTTTACAAAAGTTTAAAATATCCAATAAATTTCGTTCCACTTCACAATTGTGTCCCACTTGTTGATTATTCACAAAAAAATAAAAAAATTATATCTTTATGTTTGAAGCCTGAAATGTGGCAAAAGATTGGAAAATTCAAGGGGGCCGAATACTTTCGCAAGGCACTGTATACCCCCAAGTGACTTCACTACAAACTAAACCTTGTCCTGCTAAAAAAAAAACTTGAACAGGGTGTAAGAAATAATAAAATATAATGGCTCCCAGAATATGACATGATTTGTTGTTGAGCTATTTTTGTTGTATAAAAGTATTAACCAAAAAGCTCTATAATTTGGTGTCCTTGTGGTCATATTAACCAGCAGAATAAAGTTAACATGCAATTTATAGAGCACAGTTAATGCCTTAAATCCTGAAAATAAGAAACGGACAGAATTGCTGGATTTTGTTTGTTTCACCTCCCATGAACCGAAATAATTGTGGATTAAAAAAAACATATGTACCTCAGATCTAAAGCTTGTCTTACAAAAAATGGCTCTTAATCAGCTCTATGGATGGAAAAATAAAAAGTTATGCTTTAAAACTATGGTGACACATAACAAAGCAAACAAAGCAGCTGAAAATAGGCAAGAAATGGCAGCCACAGAACCAAGGCACAGTGCAGCTTGTGATAAGAATAGATATTGAGTTGTGTTTCATTGTAAGCACATGCCATGTTACAGAAAAAAAAATACTGAAATTGGATATCTGCAAAACAGGGAAGGGATACAGTTTTTTTTAAAATGGAGTGATTTATGAGGGGTTATGTAGGATATGTAGGAGCTTTGAAATCTGCTTCAGAATATGGTCGTACCTATAGCTGGAGAAGCTGCTATGAGGTCCAGAGGTTGAGGGGGCTCACTCAGGTGCAAGAACATTTTACTTTTATGTAGGAAATAATAAAGTGGTTGCTTTCTGCTATCTGCCTCTACCATGTAGGACCTCTGATATATGGCCCTATTATTTATGCCTATGTTTATGCCGCTGTTTAAGTTTTCTGCCATTAAGTGGTTGGTTCTCAACTCTTTATGCTTAAGAAAAGGTAAAAAATTCCTAATATGATTGTAAGCCGTATTTTGTCCTAAAAATGAAAATAATGACTGCATGAAGAAGATATATAGTAAATCTTTAAGTGTGAACTAATTTGTGTGGTATAAGTTTTCACTTTAGAAGCAGAAGATTTCAAATTTAGAAACATGGCAGTTTTTCTAAATTTTCTGTACATTTTTTTATTGTCCTTATGAATAAACATCACAAAGTATCATCCAACATTTGTCACCAACATCAAGGGCAGTGTGTAATGATAAAACATTCTCAGCATCTTGTGCGTGAGAAAAAAACTTTCTAAAGTTATTTCCACATAAAATCACATGTCAAGTCTGTGTCCTTAAAGCGGCTTTCCCATCATGCTATTGGTTACAGCTGGATCCTTGCTGGCCACAGGGAATAGGGAGGTGGCTGTGCATAGTCAGTTCTATCAGTTCATTTCTATACTTGCTTGGCTATATTTGGAATGCCTACAGAAGAGAACACAGACAGCTCTGGAGCGTTTCCACCAAACCAGCCTCTGCGGCAGACGAACAGCTGGCCCCAACTCACCTATACCGTACCAATCAAAAGTATGGGGTCACCCAGACAATTTTGTGTTTTCCCGGAAAACTCATACTTTTATATATCAAAATGAATAAAAATATAGTCCAGACATTGACAAGATTAGAGCCTGTTTGTGCTCTCTTCTGAAGGGAGTAGTACACACCGTTGTAAGAAATCCTCAGTTTCTTGGCAATTTCTCGCATGGAATAGCCTTCATCTATCAGAACAAGAATAGACTGTCGAGTTTCACTTGAAAGTTCTCTTTTTCTGGCCATTTTGCGAGTTTAATCGAACCAACAAATGTAATTCTCCAGATTCTCAACTAGCTCAAAGGAAGGTCAGTTTTATAGCTTCTCTAATCAGCAAAACTGTTTTCAGCTGTGCTAACATACTTGCACAAGGGTTTTCAAGGGTGTTCAAAATATCCAATAACTTTCTTACACAGTTAGCAACACAATGTACCATTAGAACACTGGCGTGATGGTTGTTGGAAATAGGCCTCTATGCACCTATGTAGATATTGCATTAACAACCAGACGTTTGCAGCTAGAATAGTCATTTACTACATTAACAATGTATAGAGTGTGTTTCTGATTCATTTAATGTTCGCTTCATTGAAAAAAACTTTGCTTTCCTTTCATAAAAAAGGAAATTTCTAAGTGACCCCAAACTTTTGGACAGTAGTGTAATGTGATGGGAATATCCCCTTAGATGGTCAAAAATATTAACTTCAGAGGTTTACTATTACTACTGGGGAAATAGAATTTTGCATGTCAGGACATGCCCATGTGGAAGTTTCTGTCCTTGACAAGTGGTGCTGGTGATTAATGGCCAAATAATAGTGTGGTGGCACTCAGGCACAGCAGAGATGAAGCCTGGTTCTAGAGAGTTTTGGATACAATATGGAGCCCATTGATATATAATATCTTGGTCTGCAAGACTGACGCTGCATCTAGCCATAGTTACATAATTAGTACGGTTGAAAAAAGACACGTGTCCATCATGTTCAACCAAGGGTGGGGAAAAAGTGGGTGAAAGGAGGAAGACAAGGTTTTTTAAGCCCAGCCTCCCCACTGGTGAATTCCCTGAAACCCACAAGGCAAGAACCAATCTGCCTCAGGAGAGACCCCAGCTCTGACCCCAGAGCCGCCACCAGCCAGGATCCAGAAATTGCATTACTGTCAATGCTGACTTTATTCTGGTCTTTATTGTGCCACTCCAATGAATATGCCTCCTTCCACATATTCCTGGGCATAATATCTGACTACACATTTACAATACAAGGGAGAAAAGGCCACAACTGCAAAAGGTTACATTTTATGTCCTTAATTGATGTTGGGTCCTCACAGTTGGCAAGATTGAGGGTGGATATTAGAATTTCTACTGAATCTCCCACCCATTGCTACAACAAAGGGACATAAGCACTCTGTTGAGGGCCGTGCCCCTTTATTTCTGCTTGACTCTTTTCAGAAATCCAAGAGTGTGGTGTACGAAATCATAGAAAGACTTGTGTACTCTTTGTGAATCCATAAACGGCTTACTTGGCTCTCAAAGAAAAACTTAGGATAGCTGAGCAGAGACAAAGGGTTAATGGCTGGGACGGATTCCAGCCGTATTGCAGCGCAGTACGGCGCGTAATACGGCTGAAATCCGTCCCTGCAATAAGCCCTTAAAATTGAGAAATGACTGAAGTACAAAACTAAAACATAAATTATAATATTATATAAACTACAATATAAACACATACCAAAATCAGACAAAACAACCCAATGTACGTATAGCAAACGCCATGTGAGAAGCTATATTATTTACTCACATGACTTGGATATGGGGACATAGCATTGTTAACTTACAGAACTCTCTTGTAACGTCCTCATACCAATCCAAAGTTAAGTCCAACGTATACTTTTGTACTTCAGTGAATTTTCAATGCTGAAATTGATTTCATAACCTATGTGAATTGAACATGGATCATGTAGATTAAATATGAAAAATATGTTAAACATGATAAGTTTTAAGAATAATGGACATCATTTATTGTAAAGGGTTAACTACGCACAGCAGACATTGTTGGCCTAACATACAATTTATTCCAGTAAGGTGAGGGGGATGGAAATGCTAAATGGGTATGTCAATGATATATTTGACATCCACCATACCCTGTATAAGTAAACAAAATTACCCGACTGTCTAAAACTCACATTTATTCTTTGTATATATGACAGACAGGGAAACACAGGGAGTGGAAATGTGAAACTAGATGAAGAATGAAGGGTGATATGAGAATGTGACAAGTGCTCCCCCGCCACACACACACTCAGTAGAAGAAGTAATTGATCTTCAAAAAGATCTATAAACTACTGAAAAAATGATGATGGTGACTGTGGGATATCTATTATGTATGTTTTCCTTGTAAGTATTACAACCTTCACAAAGAATGCAATAAATCTCTACTTGTATAAGAAATCATTATGAGTTCTCCTGCTATAGCCTAAATAAGAATCTAAAAACATAAAGCATATATTGCATAAACAGCATTTATACATATATAGATTTGGAGATGCATTTTGGAGTTGGGAAGAGTAAATGTAAATACTTTTTGAATAGTTGAAAGTGTTTTGTTAAGTTTTGTCAATCTTATTCAATGAGACAAGATATCACAATGGATCCAATGTATTTCTAAAAAGGAGCAACACCATAAACTGTTAAAACCATGTCCCATGTGTGAACTTCAGAGACCCTATTATATCACCTATGACAAGTAACTTCAGAGGCTTCACTATACACTCACCGGCCACTTTATTAGGTACACCTGTCCAACTGCTCGTTAACACTTAATTTCTAATCAGCCAATCACATGGCGGCAACTCAGTGCATTTAGGCATGTAGACATGGTCAAGACAATCTCCTGCAGTTCAAACCGAGCATCAGTATGGGGAAGAAAGGTGATTTGAGTGCCTTTGAACGTGGCATGGTTGTTGATGCCAGAAGGGCTGGTCTGAGTATTTCAGAAACTGCTGATCTCCTGGGATTTTCACGCACAAACCATCTCTAGGGTTTACAGAGAATAGTCCGAAAAAGAAAAAACATCCAGTGAGCGGCAGTCCTGTGGGCGGAAATGCCTTGTTGATGCCAGAGGTCAAAGGAGAATGGGCAGACTGGTTCGAGCTGATAGAAAGGCAACAGTGACTCAAATAGCCACCCGTTACAACCAAGGTAGGCAGAAGAGCATCTCTGAACGCACAGTACGGCGAACTTTGAGGCAGATGGGCTACAGCAGCAGAAGACCACACCGGGTGCCACTCCTTTCAGCTAAGAACAGGAAACTGAGGCTCCAATTTGCCCAAGCTCATCGAAATTGGACAGTAGAAGATTGGAAAAACGTTGCCTGGTCTGATGAGTCTCGATTTCTGCTGCGACATTCGGATGGTAGGGTCAGAATTTGGCGTCAACAACATGAAAGCATGGATCCATCCTGCCTTGTATCAACGGTTCAGGCTGGTGGTGGTGGTGTCATGGTGTGGGGAATATTTTCTTGGTACTCTTTGGGCCTCTTGGTACCAATTGAGCATCGTTGCAACACCTTGTGGAATCTATGCCACGAAGAATTGAGGCAGTTCTGAAGGCAAAAGGGGGTCCAACCCGTTACTAGCATGGTGTACCTAATAAAGTGGCCGGTGAGTGTACGTGTCCTAGTAAATCACCTATTATAGAGTAAGTAAAGAAGCAGTATTTTGTCTCTTTGAGAATGTATAAATTTGTCAACTATGTCTTTCACAAGCAACATTTCAGCTCCTCCATGGAGCCATTTTCAAGCAAAAGTGGAATAGTGCTACTACATATGACAACCCTTCCAACCAATCATGCTAATGAGGACAATAATAAGTCCAATATAAATGTATACAACAATTCATATAGTATAAATCCATTGCATACAAAGTGATGTCTGCAATTCATATGCAAAATCTGTGTACATGTTCCTAATTTATTCATATCTTCATATAAACTTTACAAGTGTGAAAAAATGAATTATTTTTTTAACCCCTAATGACGCAGCACTTTTAGGATTTTCGTTTTTCTCCCTACCTTCTGAAAGCCATAACTTTTTAAAAAAATTTTCTCTAAATAGTTGTATGAGAGTTTGTTTGTGAACGTGAAAAGAAAGCACAATTGTGCCAGATTTGTGGGGGGTTCGCATGGAGTTCACTGTTTGGTACAATTGACACGCTACCTGTATTCTACAGATTGTTATGATTCTAATGATACCAGAATAGCATTTTTGTTATGTTTTAGTACTTTAAAAAAATTGCAACTTTTTTTATTTTTTAAATTTGAGCTGCAGCACAATTTTTTGCGACCAATAATTTGCTTGTTTTTCAATTGATGGACCTGAATGAGAGCTTATTTCTTGCAGACTATAGTGTAGTTTTTATTGGTCCCATTTTGGGATATATGCATTTTTTATCATATTTTATTTCAATATTTTGGGGTATGTAAAATGAAAAAACAACTACAGTTTTAGAGCTTGGAATTTTTTTCTTCTAAGGTGTTCAGTGTCTGGGGTAAATGACGCTATATCTTTATAGATTTGACTTTTATGGAGACTTCCAATTCTGTGTAACTTTTTAATTTTTTATTTGTAAATGACAAAAGGGGGTGTTTTGAAATTTTAATATTTTATATTTTTTATATATCACTTTTTTAAAGAAAAAAATTCTACATGTAATCCCCATGGGTAATTGTGCCCCTTAATCGTCAATCATTTGTATACCATTCTGCATTAATTATATAATGCAGAACAATACAGCCCCCATTACTTTCTGCCTAAGGGAGGAAGTTATGGGAGCAGTAAGGTGGCAGCTACAAAAGCCTTCATTAGGCTTCAGGCCGCCCTAGCATCCATTTGTCGCCCATGTGAGCTTGTCAGGGGGGTGCTGATCAGGGAGAGTAAGGCTATGTTCACACGGCTTATTTTGGGACGGATTTCGTTCCGTATTTCGCACCGTACTGCGCGAAATACGGCTGATATCCATCCCAGTCATTACGGTAATGCACAGTTCTCATAGCGAACTATGGTTTCCCGGCGAGCGGGGAGAAAGTGACGTGTCAATTATCATGGCGGGATACGCGCCGTGGATAATGAATGTCTATGGGGCCGGCCCCCCGTCCCCGCTCCACGGCACACGGCGTAATTGCGGGCGAAAGCCGTCCCCGCAATTACGCCAACAATAAGCCGTGTGAACATTGCCCAACAATGCACATTTAGACTCTGGGCTTCGATCCGTGCTGTTAGCAGCAGGTGTCAGTTTGTCAGTTGTATCTAACAGCCGTCTCCCGCTGTGTTTGGAGCATGCTCAGCGAGTGAGCCTGCTCCATACTTCCTTCTCGCTGCTGCATACATTTACGGTGCAGGGTGGGAAAGGGTTAATATAGAGATTAACACTCACCCTACTAGAGACTATACTGTGTAAACAATGTAAAGCAGAAATACAACAGCCATCTCTGTCGTGTGTGCATGATCCAAAACCATTGTGCCTAATTACACTACATATGTCATAAAAAGTAATTGCACTGCACGAGTCATAAGAAGGTGAGGTAGGCATATAAAAACACACCCACACACAGAGATACTCGGACCATCTTCTGCATACATCTGTATGTTGCTAGTCTTGCTGTCTCTTTTTTAGGTGATTGGTGAGGGTCTCAGCACCCAGACCCTCACTAATCAAGACTACTGATATGTTACTATGACATGTCGACAATTTGTCAAAATGATAGATGCCATTCAAATGGTACTACTAACACCCAACTGCGTTCAGAGTACTGGCCTCCAAAAATGTTTGCTTAATTCTGGTAAATATGCAAGTCAGTGATTTATCTGTGTTGTTTTAAGGTTATCTGGTAATCTGTGCCCTTCTGAGAATTATTTCATAATCTATATGAATACAGGTAGGTATCCTTTAAAAGGGTGTGGTGATTTTCATAGCTACATACAATCAGACCATCTCAGAGAATGAGGAGGGTGGCGCTTGTAGCTGTCTTCTCCATTTACTTCTAAGGGAGCTTCAAATATAGCCGACCGACTGTGCGAAACAGAGAAGCCGCAAACACAACCCTCCTCATCCTGAGATGGTTGGCTCATAGCTAGTTTTGAGCTGACCTGCATTGCTGAAAAATGCTAGTGGGAACAACCAATTAAGTGGATTAAAGTGGTTTGTGCTGTCAATCTGCCATGGGCCTAAGTATGACAATGGTCTTTAAATATTCTGTACTTCAGACTAATTCCATAGCTTTGAATACAGCTTGGACTCACCAGCTATAGTCTGCAAAGTACATAAATAAGTGCATATTTCTTAGTTACTAGGCTAAAAATAATTGTACCTTAAGACTGTTTATGCTTTTTAAGTGACTTGTTAGAGGCTGAGGTGTTACTGTTACTTTTGTGTGTGGTTTAGAAACTGAGAAAAATTGGGTAGTAGGTACTTTCCTCTCTGAAGTCAGGTGGTTTCACAAATAAAACATGCTACATAAATAGATAAAACTATAAAACTAACCAAAGCTAAAATGATACAAACTGAAGAAATACTATAAGAATGAAATTCTTTAAAGATTAATTTTGTTGGAATTCAGAATTTCTTGCAAGATTGAGTTGGCGCTGTTTTCTGTCTATAAAGATATTTTCCATGGTGGATTTATATTGCTACAGACTAGGCCTGGCAAATCCTTAAAGAACTAGGTGTGAGAAAAATATAGTTGTTGCCAGGGCCAGACTGGCCAAATGGCAGATGGACTGATAAACTACGAGACAGCTGCTGGTTGACTACACAATGAACGTCAGACGGTGGCGGGCTGAGGAATGAAAGAATGGCTGCTCCTCCTTGCTGTTGAAAACTGAATCTTGAAGGCAGTTGCTCTACTGTATATGCACTGATGATGTGGGAAGAAGTGCAGAAATTAAGCATATTATTGGTTGTTTAAGACACAACTAATCAGCACTAGACTTTTTTTCCCCACTATTTTTCAGCTTGTCAACTGATGACAATACATCTCTGGTCCTGTTCGGTTTGACTTCTGTACAGCCCCCAGAGCACCGCTATAGTATGGTTGTGGAGATGAAGAAAACTTTTCTCTGCCAGGTATGATACTAATAGCTGTGGTAACAGTAAGTAGGTTTTGTTTTGTCAGCTGTTTCAGTATCATGTAAGATGGAAGTAGTTTACTAAAGTGAAGAGGGGCATTAGTCAGTGTATCGGCATAGGAGGGACACGGAATAAATCTTTTAAAGGGAGCATGCGTTAGGGGGGGTTTCCCGGGATGGCAGGGAATTTAGGTAGGCAGCATAGGCTGGAGGGTTAAAGACTATTATGAACATCAGAGATTCCTGCTATCTTGTTTTCTTTTCTCTGTGTGTGTTTGGGGAAATTTATGAAACTGGAAATTTTCTTAACTTTTAGCTGACCATGCTGCACAGCTGTTGCTCGTTTAAAATGGAATTGCTAATTGCTAACTTCTACATAAAGCTTTCTGGTTTTGACAGTGGGGGGTGGTTGATAGAAGAGCTCTTTTTAAAATTTCTTGGTTTTTTTTGTTTCCTGTTATTAATTACAAATTTTGTGTACCATGTACTTGTTGATAAAAATTCCCAAGGGATTTTCTTTTGTCCTGAGAGACTATTAGAATCCAAAGTATTTTGTATCCATTACTTAAACCCTTGGGCTACCTTCATTTTTGCCCTGTTTTACTGTTGCTCTGTGATAGTGAGCTTGGCTTTTCCTTAAAGTTCTTGTGTTCCTTAATCCTTTTTAACTATATTGTTTGCTGTGTTTTGCTTAATTGTCGCCAAGGGTAAAAATTAAAGTTCCCCTAAAATAACTCATTTTTAATTAATATCAAAAACAAAACCCAATAAGACAAAGTGAAAAATTCATCAATCTGCCAGATGATGAATTTACCTAAGAACCTAGATAAATGCCCAACTAATTTTAAGTGGGTAGGGAGGGCAAAAAGCCAACTAAAGTAAAATTTATATTCCCGGAAAGGGGGCATCATTTTTGGAAATTCCTTATTGTGTTTTAAAATTTTAAACATTTTTACGAACACCCTTTACCCAAATTCTGGTTCCCACTGTGTTGAAAAGTGAAAAAACAATAGGACTATAGTGAATGGTGCGCCCCTATCTATAATCCTATCTCAGGTGAAGCACTCATCCTGAAATTGACGACCACCCTACGCTTACCCTACAATAAACCAAACCGCCCCCCACTTTTATAAGGCAAAGGAAATTATAGTCCCATTGCGTTTCCCACTATTGTTCATCAAAGGGACAGAAGATAACAAATAGATAAATAACAAATTTCCAGGGGCGTTAAATAGGGGATTACCACCACTAAAAAGGGCCAAGGCATGATGATATTGTATGGAGTGCCACCCCCAGCCCAAAATGGCCAAAAACCCCCCCCTTTAGAAAAAAAACAAAAAAAAAACAACTAAAAATAATTAGATAGTTAAAAATAACAGCAGAGTGTATACTGTCCAAAGTATGTCAAAGGTTTCACCCCTTGGGACTTCCACATTAGGTGCCAAATGCACATTTCCCCTCTGCCGGAAACACACCCCAAAGCAAGCTTGATTCCAGGCACTGCAAAGAAGTTAATGTATACTACTTGCATTCCAAAGCGGAGACAGATGATTTCTCCGATGTATGGACACATGAGAAAATTTCAGCCAACAAAATACCTGGGCCCAAAACCAACCAATGTTACAATTTACTACATTTCAGAATCTCCAATATATTCTAAATAATACATATTAAACAATCAGAGCCCTAAATAGGAGTGCCAGGTAAGTAACGATACACATATGGTAGTAGAAAAAAACAGCTCTGCTCAGTAGAGTCCCCAATTTAATCCAGAAATAAAAATAACAACCCCTCCATTCAATATCAAAAGGGGGAGGACTAATAGAAGGGAAAGCCAAATTTTTTACATAAATAAAAGGAATGAATATTTGAGGTAAATACTTAGTATGGTATGATAGCCCCAGCTGTATAAGTACATGTTAAATATGATGTACATAGCCTATCTATACGGTGTAGTGACTCTTATCATCTAAATGATGCCCCCACTTTTGCCGGTTTAATTTTTAAAAGGTCAGTGGTGTCTTTTTCCCTCATACCCACTTTAAAAAAGTTAGGTGGGTCGTTAAAAATAGGAAGGGGGTAAGGCGATTAGCAAAAGGCATTGAGTGTGGGGGATTTGTTTTAAAGCGTTCAATAAAAATTATTATTTTACTGGACTTTAATTTTTTTTTTTTGAGCTGTTTAATGATTCCTGGTGTTCATATATTTTTTTCAGTGGGCTGTAATTAGTCTCGACATCATAAAGACCACTTTTTTGTATCAGGGTCAGTTGTAGCATAGGGATATCTTTAGGGTTAGTGTCAGGGACAAAGAGGTTCAGTGGTGTATAGTGTTAGGGTCAGAATTACGCTAAGATTTATGGAAAGATTCAGGCCACTTAGGGTCAGTTCCAGCTCATCCTGTCACCCTGCAAATTTCATCCACTAATGGTGATTCCCTCTTTAGTTTTGATTTTAAACATGCTTTTTCTTATTCCTGAAACTTTTATGGTTGGTTTTCTATTTTATCTACTTAAAGGGGTTATCTGGGAGTTTAAAGGGGTTTCTCATACAAAATCATATCTCAGATTATGGCAGTAAAAATAAGCACTTTTTTAATTGGGGGTTCTTACCCCATCACTTGGTTTAACAATATGAGCTTTTTTTGTGAATCTGTTTTCTATTTTGCTGCTATCGGGACACGTCCCCTTTTTTTGTGATTGGTGTTGGGGACACACCGGTCGGATCCCGCTCCTAACACCCCCCCCCCCCCCCCCCCCTTTATTGGCTGACTGACATTTCATTCAGCCTGTTGGGATACGCCCCCAGACACAAAACGACCCAGACACGCCCCCTGCACTGTGATTGGCTGCCTGCACTCTCTGTATTTACTCCCCTCTGAGCTGTTAAAACTGATATTGAAACCAAGGGCTGCTGTCTCTGTACTCATCTTCCAGATCTAATGTGAATGATCTGATTAATTACTGACTGTTTAACTCATAGATCCCCTCATATTACGCAGTGTTACATCCTGTGCTTCCTCGATATTACACAATCTTAGTCTCCTGCCTGATAACAGTGGGGTATGAGGAGGGGGGGGGCAGTGTGCATTCCTCCATATAACACATTCTCCTGCCTGATAACAGAGGGGGAGGAGGGGGGAGGGCAGTGTGCATTCCTCACATGTGTTTCATCAGTTCAGGCTATGTGTATAACTGTTTATAGCACGGCAAGGAGCTTGTGGAGCCTGAAGGCTTTGCAGACACATGAGAAGCATGCAGGAGGCTACATGCTCGCCAGACAACCTTCTGCTTCCACTGCACAGACAGAATGATGATGTCACAGTTCTTCAGTGAGGAGAGACACGCCTCCTGGGAGGAGAGACACGCCTGCTGAGAAGAGAGACTCGCCCCTGGATTTCAAATTCAATCTCATCGAATCAGCTCAAGAACATGAACAGTTCAAACAATAAAACCCCTTTAATGGTTTCATAGAACTCTGTAAACAGCATTTATTTTGAAAAGTAAAGATATCCCACTTTCTTCATGTGTTTCTTTTCTTCTCTTTTGCCTCTTTATTCATCTATCGTAACATCAGTGAAACTTCCTGGTTGTGGGAGTGTCAGTAGCTCTCCTGCATCTATTTACTACAAGTCCCAGAATCCCTTGCAGTTACAATTTAGGACTTCTCTGCACCCTCCTCGCACTGTTCAACATCATTCTCAGACATGTACACCTCATGCCCCTGTATCTTTGCTCCAGTTCACTCCCTGATTTCCTGTAGCAGGCTGTGTGTAGTAGTCACCAATCAGTTTGTAACATGGTAAAAAGACATTCTTTCCTCTTCCTATAATATATGTAATACATGTAAAAATATATATAATTTGGTTTATAAATTTCTATGTATATGCTGTTCATCCCCCACAGCAGGTACACAGCTATCCCATCATTGTAACTGATTGCTGTGGGAAATGTTTTCCTGTACACTGGATAGCCTATCTAGCCTCCAAGTAAGGTAGGCAATATCACATCTCCCACAGCAATCAGTTCTTGATCATGGGAAAGCTGTGTGCCTGCTGTAGTGGATGTGTCATCCTCACTGCACGCAGTGATGTCAAGGCAGTGTCTCATAATGCTGTATCCTGGCACCACTACTATAGAAGGATCAGTAGACAGACTTTTCTCTAACTGCTGCTGGATCATCTGCACAGTAATGAAGAAAGCAGTGATGAGTCACTATGGACACATAAGGTGACATGTCCCATTAGGGCTGCACGATTTTTTTGGTGTATTTTGTGCAAAAAAACTGTTGACACCCTATTCTCTATATAAATGAACTATAGTACACCAAAACTACACGACAAAACACATTTGAATGTGCCTAAAGTAGACGCATCAAATATGCTAGCAATGATATGCTACATGCCTACATTTCGCTATGCGCCTAGATAAGGTGCATCAATTATACTATACAAGATACACCCGATGCCAGATTTTTGACAGGTTCATTCATTTAGGCACACTATACACTCATTTAATGCGCCTTAAAACTGGCGTGGAGGTGCCTGTTTTCTGACATGTCGCCCATAGTTTTTACAGTATGAGTATAACACCCTCCCCCTGAAGTTCTGTACTGAATGATTACATTTCTGTCAGTACCTCCATTTACATAGCGACTGATGAGTCACTATATGCATCCAGCTCTTTCTCTGCTCAGGTCACACCCACTACAGCTGAGCGGAGCCTGGCTTCAGAGCACACCCACTGAGTGATCACAAAACGTCTATAACCAAAGAAAAACCCTTTGGGAAAATAAATGGACGCCACATGGTAAAAAGGTAGTTTTAAAGTAGGGGAGAAAAGGGCCCTCTCCCTTTGTTTTGAAAAAGCGAAAGGAAAATTTAATTTTTAAGAGTATTAATTATAAAGTTCAATATAATTAATTTTATGGGCCCCTGTAAAAAATAAAAAAAATGGTCCCTGAGAACCCCAAAAAGGGTCCAGAAAAACTTTTAAGCAGGGGTTGCTGCTGTAGGGCCCCAAGGGCCCAGGTGAAGGAAAAAGGTGTATTTACACTTCGGTTTTTTCTTTTCCCAAAATGTGACGGTAGGGGTGGACCCGTTTGGACCAAAACCGCAACCCGGTGGGTAGTTAAGCCCCCGCCAGGGAAGGGAATTTCAAAGCCCCCCCGGTTTTTTCACCAACCCGCCGCAAAGCGGGATGGACTTGCTGCGGGGGTGAGGTCCCAAAGGCTTTACCCTGAGTAAACTTGCTTGCGGGGGGCGGGGGGGGTACAGCGTGGTAACAAATCCGAATCCAAAGGCTTAGCCCCGGGGACAGGCAAAGGTCAGGGCAGGGGGCAGGGGGTTTCGGGGTAAAGGGGCAGTCCAAAAAGGGTCAGGGAAGGCGGCAAACAGGCCAAGGTAAAGGAAAACCGTAGGGGGAACGGACGGGTAAAAAGGAAAACCCCAATAGGGGACTGGGACACTCCAAATTTCCACTCAAGCACCCCAACAATCTGGAAAAAGGGTGCGGGGGGGGAAAACCATTATATGGGACCAGCGCCCGGAAATTAACCCAAATTTTCCCAGGGACATTTTGGCCCTTTAAAATTTTAAAACCAAAGCGATCCCCCGCGGGGAGCTAGGGGGGCCGGGCATGCCACGACGGCCGGGACAAAACAAAAAAGCGGCGTTCCCCGAAGCGGGGCCCAGGTAAGCGAGCCCGGCGGGGGGGAAGGGGGGGGGCCCCGGGGTGGCCCGCGATGCCCCCCGGGGCCCCGGGCCCCCCTTTGGCGGGCGGGGAAAAACGGGGGGAAGGCAGGGGCGCCCCGGCCGCCATGAAGTCACCCCCCCCCCTTGGGTCCCCCCCCCTTTTTTTTTTTAAACCTACCAGGAGATTTTTGGTGAAGTTTGCCTTCCGGTTTTCCCCACAAACCCGCTCCTCGGGCCCAAAACCCCTTCCAGTCGATGAGAAAAAAACCGCCCCCCCCCTCACTGTTTTCTGGGGCCAGCGCCTCCTTGACCTAAAAGATGTTATCCGATTCGGCCACGGAAAAGGCGAGACAGATCCACAGGAAAAAGCGATTCAGCCCCCACGGCTTGGGAGCGAACATGGAAGGGGTTGGGGACACAAAAAAGTGGAAGGCAAGCGGAGCTTGTGGGAAAAAGGGGTTTAAAGGAGGGCAGTACCAAAAAAGGGGTTCCCAAAATATTTTGGGACCCAACTTGTACGGGGAAACCCTTTAAAAACAATTGAATCTGGCCCGTACCCAAAACCCCCTTATCACCAGGTTTAAAAATACAGGGGGAGGTTCCCGGTACCTATCGGCCGGGAACTTTAGTAGGGAGTGGAACCCTTTGAAGCGGGGCCCTGACAAATTGCCCTGCCAGAGTGACTTGTTGTCCACGAAAAGGGCCCATCCACGGCGGGAACTTTAAACAAAAACGGCTAAGGGGAGAGGGGGGGGGGGGGAAGAAAACCCAAAACCCCCAAAAAAAAGGGGGGGCTTTGGGCAAAACTCCAGCCTAGGGAATTTTTAGGGAAAATTTTCCCGCCCGGGGAAAGAAGGTCGGGACCATTTTACCCTCCCGGGGAAAGGACAAAAAATGCGCAGATAATTTGCCTAAGTTTTGGGTTTTGACCCTCTCCACCTGCCCGTTGGTCTGAGGGTGGTAAGCAGATGAAAAGTCCAGCTGGACCCGTAATGATTTAACACAGAGCCCGCCAAATTTTAGAAAACAAACGGGACTCCCCTATCGAGGTGTTTGTCGAGGGGAGCCCATGTAACCAAAAAAAGGTGGAAGAAGACCCTGGGCAAAGCTGGGGGTACGGGGGAAACCCCGGGCGGGGGCAGGGAAATGGCCTTTTTTGTAAAACCTGTCAACCACCACCCCAAAAATGACCGTTTTTTTCCCCGGATGGGGCCCGGGCGGCCGGACAAATTTCCTTAGCAAAGGGGTCCAGGGTTTTCCAGGCCACAGAGAGAGGCGGGAAGTAGACCCGGGGGTCTGAGCCCGGAGGGCCCTTTTTAAGGGGCAAAAGAGGCACGGGCAAGACAAAGTCCCGAACGTTTTGAATGAGAGTGGGCCCCCAGTGTATTGGAGATGAGTTGTGCAGATTTGTGAACCCCAAGGAGGGCCCGCGTTTGAGAAGAATTTCCCCTTTAAGGTTTCCCGATTTGCAAAGCGGGAGAGGGAACGTAGGTTTTTTCCCCCGGGGGGGTCCCTTTGAAGATTCACAGGGGGCAGCAGCAAGAACCCGTTCGGGAGGAATAAATGTGCTGTAGGGGTGGCCCGGGCCCCCACCGTATCAGAGGATCTGGAGAGAGGCTGAACCTGAGTTTTTTTCACCCGGAGGAAAGTGTAAGGGGAAAAATGAAACGAGCGAAGAAAAGCGACCCCCGGGGGTTTTTCGCGGATTAAAACGCGGGGCAGATTGAAATTAGAAAAAGGTTTTTTGTGATCCTTTTATATCCGTTTGGGGGGGAGACCCCCTTCCAGAAAGGTAAACCCCATTTTTTTCGGGGCCCAAATTTTTAGCAAGAAGTTCCCGGTAAACCAATGGTGAAAGTTCCCTTGGGGCTGGGGTTTAAAGGTCTTGGAAAAAACCCCAACAATTTCGCAAACTTTCCCGAGGAGGTTTCTGAAGAAGAATGGCGCCGGCACCAACTGAGGAGGCGTCGACTTTAAGATAAAGGGGTGGGGGGGCCCGGGAAACCGAGAGAGAACAGGAGGGGAAGCGAATGCGGTTTCAGACGTTTAAAAACCCCTTTGAGCCTCGGGAGGCCAGGTTTGGGGGTCCGGCACCCTTCTTGGTGGGAAACCCAAAGGGGCCCCCCCAGAGATGAGAACTGAGGAATAAATTGCCTAAAATAGTTGGGGGCAAAGCCTACGAAGCGCTGAAGGGCCCCGAAGGCCCACTGGCAGGCCCTTTCAGGCTGCCTTTAGAGCTTGACGGGGCCATCTGAAGCCCTTATCTGACACGATGTTTCCCTAAAAAAAGGGGAGAGAGGGGTTTTTTAACGACACTTTTCCAGCTTTTGGGATAAAGTTGGTTTAAATCCGGGGGCGTTCTGAGCAAGGCGGGACATGGTGATGGTTTGGGGTTTCCCGGGCCCGGAAATAGATGAGAATAAACGTCCAATAAACTAAAACACAAACGTAAGAAAGGCCCCGGGAAAATCCCCATTTCCACAAAGTTTTGGAAAACTGCCCGGGGGTTTTTAGGGGACCCCAAAAGGCCCTTTACAAGAAAACCGAAATGGGCCCTCAAAGGGTGTTAAGGGGTTTTTTCCCCTCGTCCCCTTTTGAAAAGCGAATCAGATTATAGGCTCCCCGGGATCCAAAAATTTTGAAAAAATTTTTTGGGGCCACGTAGGGACAAAAAGCTCGGAGAACAAAGGGAGGGGGGGACCGATTCCCTTTACATTTTTTTTTGTTCAGGCCCCCCGGTTTAACGATAAAAGGGCCGGAGGGGCCCATCTTTCTTCTGACGAAGAAGAATCCGGCTCCCGCAAAGGGGAAAGATGACTTGGTATGGGAAACCTTTTTCGTAGGTTTTTCTTTGGGGTTTTATTTGGTCATTGCCTTTTTCTCCCGGGGCGGAAAACGGGGGAAACCTTTCCCCAGGAGGGAGTAGTAAACCGGGCTGCAGATCAATTTGGGCAATCGGAAAAGGGGCCCATGCGGGGCAGAGAAATTTTTCCTGGTTTTTTTTAGAAAAAAAAAAACAGCATAGTCCCGGAAAGGAGCCCGGGAGACCTTGGGAGAAGGGTTCGCAGTTTTAGTAACGGCAACTGAAGGACCGGGCGGACTTTCCCAAGGGATCGTGAGGGGACAGGGTGGACCCCAACGAAGAAACTCGCCTGTGTTTTCCCAATTTAGGGTCGGAAATGCTCTTGGGAACCAGGGGGGGAAAACCCAGGGGGATCTCATAAGAGGATCGAGGGCCCTACGAAAAAATTCATAGATTCCCGATGTAACCCCCAATCTGCAAGTAAGGGGGGCGCATGCAGAACCGAAAAAGGCATCCTTGAGGGGGCCGCCAATTACGGAGGCACAACAAAGGGGTTTTGCAGGGAGGTCACTGGAAGCCCTTTCTGAACACCAGTTTTCATGGCTTTAAAGAAATTACGGCGGACCCCGGTCCAGGAAGGCGGGGGTCGGAAGGGTGTCCGGGGGAGGTTCCGCAAAAAAAACGAAAGGTCAGACGGGGGGAGGCCGCACTGACACCTAGGGTTTCCTCTCCTAAAGCGCCCAAAGGGGCGGGAGTTTCCGGGCGCCCCCGGACAGGCCCCCAATTAAAATGCCGGAAAACCGGCCCCCATTTGAAGCACAACTGGGCCCGAATGCGCTGCGACATTTTTCCCCCTGGGTCAGATGTGCCCTTTTCCCCCCTGCATGGGGGTTTGTCCCAAGAAAACCTTTTGGGGGAGGAAGTTTTGGGGGGTTTCGTTGGGAAAACAGGGGTAAACGAGGGGAGCCGGTTTGGGGGTCGGGGGGATCGCGTTTGGGGGCGGAGCTCCTTTTTTCTTTCGGCAAAACTGATACGATCCGGGGGGGGGCCAACCGAATCAGTTCGTCCCCGTGAGGTAAGGGAGGGCTCGAAACCTGAGCTCGTCCTTAATTTCTTTCCCCAAAAGCCCTTGGCCCCGAAATTTTGCCACCAGAGCCTCATTGTTTCCCGTCTAACTCCGAGGCTAGGGTGCGGAAAAATTGCACAGGTGTGTCCCCCCAGTGGAGTTTTGCCCTGACGGAGGGGGGGAGCAGTGCTGCGGCAGCTGGGGAGGTACACCAGGTTCCAAAAGACAATTTCCCAACCCCTTTAGGGAAAGGGTTGCAGGTTTAGGGTTGCGGATCTCCCCCGGTCCCACCCGCGGGGGGCCCAGGCCCGAGCTTCGCCCGTTTTGGGGGCAATAATGAAGGGGGACTTTAAACCCCTCCCGTGGAAAAATTTATGTCCCAGCATCTGATGTGTATAGAAAACTGATGATTAAACCCCTGCACCCTTTTTGGGGGTTTTCCATCATAAACGAAAAGGGGGGGGCGGCAGATGCAGAGAAGGTCCCGGTTTCCAGATCGGAGGACTGAGGGGTGCAGGAAACAACAGGGGGGCTTTGGGGAGGGCGGCAGCGGTCGCATGGGGAGGCAGGCGGGCCCCCAAGGTTTTTGCATTTATGGGCCCCGAGCTGGGCGATGCGCGAACCCGGTTTTTGAGGCCTGTAACGGGCCCCGGGGTTTTGGGCAGAGGTTAAACCCCGGCGGAATCCAAAGGGGCCCGATTGTAAATGTGCGGGACGGGGATTTGCCCGGCCCACCGAAAGCGGGGTGGGAGTTTTAACCAGCCAGGGAACGGAAACTAAAGTAGGGCCCCCGGGTTTTCCCCCCAACCCCCCGCAAAGCGGGATTTGGGCTTGCTGCGGCGTGAGGCTACCCCAAAGGCGTTACCTCTGACGGGGACTTTGGGCCCCCCCTTTTTGCGGGGGCCCGGGCCCGGGGGTTTCGCTTGGTACAAAAACGTAAACCAAAGGCTAGTCCCGGGGGCAGGCAGAAGGGGCAGGGCAGGGGGGCAGAGGTTCGTGGTCAGAGGCACAGACTTTTGGGGCGGGCGGCAAACAGGGGAAGGTCCGGAAAAAGTAGCGGAACGGACTTGGGGACACGGATAAGCAATAAAGGGGCTCAAGGGGGCACTCCAAACTCACTCTTTAAACACACCAACAATCTGGGGAACAGGGGCCGGGGGCGGAAAAAATTATTTGGACCAGCGCCCGGCAATAAGCCCAAATTTCCCGGGGCACTGGCCCCTTTTAAAATTTAAAACCACGACCACGCGCGCTTTTGGGGGGGCGCATGCCACGACCCGGGCCGGGGCGAACAGAAAACGGGTTTACCGGAGCGGTTTTCCCGGGGAAGGAGCCGACAGGTTCCGCGGGTTTACCCCGGGTGCCCGCGGGCCCCGGGGCCCCGGCGGCAGGGAAACGGCCGCAGGGGGAACGGCGCCCCCTGCCCCCCAAAGACACCAACATGTGTTTAAAAAGAATATTTTGGGCCCGAAGAGCTTAGTAGAAAAGGGGTTTTGGGTTAGTGAGCATTTTGGGGAGTGGTTTAAATGGTTTCTGGGGGGGTCCCCAGTGTCAAACATTTTTCTGGCAACTTTCCAAGATCACCATTCTACAAAAGAAAGCGAGTAAATATAGCAATGTGAGTGAAGTTAAGTTAGAAGTATATGTGTTGTGTTTGACTATTTTTGAAGTATGGATGATTGTTGTAACTCTATTCTACATTCTATTAGTAACATATGTACTTTGTGTCTGTTATATGTGTGCATGTAGTGTATTTAGCAGGTAAATAGTGGAGTGTAGTGTAGTGTAGTGACTGGCAAGCATAGTGTGTGAGTAGTGTCTGAGATTTCAGTACGTGTCTGTCTTTGATTTGCTTGAAATTTAAATCCTTGCACATTGGCATAAGCAATGTGAATGTATCTGCAATCACTGTACCTTTGTCACCTTTCAATTTCGTCATATGACAGTAAGTGTACATAGTATGCAGGCATTATCCTTGTGTACCGCATATAAAATGGTAAAGCCCAGTGTTTTACAATATTTGGGAAAATTATAAGTTTTTGGCCCTCAAGGGGTTTAAATAAATAGGGTTTCTCCACCTAATAATTGAGATTTTCAGCATTTATCACTCATCTACTTAATAGTTGATAAATGCTAGATCTAACCCTTGGGAACCCACAATCTCCATTATCAAGCTTCCGTTTCCCTGAACTTTGAGATCACTGCTAAGAAGAGTGTGCAACTCCATCAGCATACCTCCCAAGTGTCCCTATTTTAGAGTGACAGTCCCTATTTTTAACCCTTATCCCTCATAGCTCTATAAATGTCCTTTTTCATTTGGGAAATAGATTTGCGTCAATAAACTGACTATCTTGCTTTAAAAAGTATCTGATTGGTTCCTCGCTGTATATTACATAACAACTTACTTAATATTTCATCATTGGATACAATGCAATCCTGAAAATGTGTCCCTTTTCGGCTATCTAAACAGTTGGCATGTATGTGTTTGGGCTTGGTCAGAGGCGTTTTCTTGGGGTGATTTTCATGTTTTTTGGGTGGTGGTTGGAGGTGTGGCCTGATGTGTCCCTCTTTGCAATCTCTAAAAGTTGGGAGGTATGTATTACATACTTACTCACATACTGCATGTATATATGTACATATAGAGGTGTGTGTGTGTCTGTGCATATATATGTAAAAATATAGAGAGGTGTGTGTGTGTGTATGTATATATGTACATATAGAGAGGTGTGTGTGTGTATTATATACACACACATATACTGTACACACACAGTATATGATAAATCATGTAACAACAGTCAGTGTATTCAGAGGAAAGGGGTTCACAGTGGGTATATAACTGTTGCAGTCAGTGGGGGTCACTACTTCAGCCTGCCTTCTCTCTGAGTGTGGAACCCTCCCTCCAGCACTGTCTGACCAGCAGAGAGTTAACAGAGGGCAGCGCTGGAGGACCCAGGACCCACACTCAGGGGGCTGCAGCAGAGCTCATTGTGAACTGGTGACTCCTCTCCTATCTCACTGCTTACAGGGCTCAGGAAAGACTTTTATCACACAATGATTGATCAGGGCCACCCCCAGCTCTCCACAGGACAAAAGATGAAACAGAAGCATAAAAACTCCAGGCGCATGCTGCCCCCCAGAGGGCCCGCTTTTACTTTCCCTCCCGCTTACAGAAGCGTGTTCAAAACAGCTTAAACAGGGGCAACTCGCCCCTAAAATTCGGCCGTACGCGCAAATTAAGGCGAAATACGTCCCGGTCATTTACGGGAACCCACAGTTTTTTCCCAAAAGAACATGGGTTAATTTCTCCCCCTCCCCCTCGCAAATACGATACGGGGAGATAAGTGACATTCAATTCTACGTCGTATACCGTCGTGAAAAATGACCACGGCGTAATTGCGGGCAAAAAAACGCCCGAATTATTTCCCGGTAACATAGCCTAAACAGTCGGAGAAAAATAAGAACTTCTCTCTGCCCCTCCCGAGAAGAGATAATAATAATAATAATAATATTTTTTAATAAAGCGCCAACATATTCCGCAGCACTTAAAAATTTGGAGGGTGTAGGTACAGACAAAAGACATACTTTGCACAATGAAAAGCTACTTACGATGAGACACAAGGTAAAGGGCCCTGCTCGTAAGAGTTTACAATCTATTAGGTTGTAATGGGTGAGACGAAGGTAAGACTGCTAGATTTACAATGGCCAGCCATGTTGACAAATATGGACTGTTTTATGTAGAATTCGAAGATAACCTGCCACCCAAACAGTACATCTATATACAGTTAAGTGCCAAAAATTAGATGAGTGCGCTAGGGAGTGAGGGTGTGTGTTAGCATTAGGGATTCTGGTAGATGAGGGTGGGGGGCGCTTGGAGGGACGACATAGCAGTAGTAGAGAAGGACAGCCGGCTGCTGCTTACTGCCTGCGCTGCTGAGAGAGTCATGATTTACATATTCTTCCTCACCCCCTTTCTTCCTGGCAGAGGTGGCGCCCTAGGCAATCGCCCACCTCTACCTACCCATTGTCCTGGGCCTGGTCCTGTACATAGGTGCCCTACAGACTGTATATTACCTCCAGACAGTGACTATATAGTGGTATATGCCCATACCTCCCAACTTTTGAGGAATGGAAAAAGGGACAAAGTAGGCGGGGCCAACAGCGGGGTATTTTGTTAAGTCATGCCTCTAACCACACGCATTTTCCACCCAAGAAAACCTTACTTCCTCTGTCATATTATACAAGTATGCTTCCAATGTAGATCACACTATATTATAAAGTCCATGCGATAAAAAAATTATTAATATGAAAAACATTTGGTTCCACTGGGTAATACAGACATGAGTCAATCCAGTCCTCTCTCCAGATATTTTGTTAAATAGACATATAATTAAAAGGAGGAAAAAAACATTTAAAAGAAATGTTACAGTACAATAGCCTATCAACTTTGACAGTGTCATCTGTGTATTTTTCATTTGTGTCATGTATGACATTTATGTATTTTGGTGCCTAGACGGCATTTGTTTTGCACACATTAGTAGTGTAGTATGCGCCTGAATCTATGAACCTGTTCTACTATGGGTCATAGATTAAGCGCTTTCTAGCTGCAAAGCGACACTTCAGGCTCAGGTAAACCACTTTTCTCAGGCGCATTACAAAGTGCCACGGTAGCCGTGAGAACGTGAGATTCTAATAAGCGTAGTTTCCGCAGTGTGACATCATCATGTTAATTTTTTTTTTTTTACAATCATACTATGTGACTTAATACAATAATCAAAAACATTTATATATATATATATATATATATACTGTGTATATATATACACACATATATATATATATACATATATACACATAATATATATATATATATATATATAAATATATATATATATATATATATATATATATATATATATATATTAAAAACATTAGAATCCTCTTTAAGATCAATTTTTAAGTTTAAGTTTTTAGTGCGTAAAAAATAAAAAGGATGAAACAAACTTTAGTGTGCAAAGACAATAGAATGAACACACATTGGATTAACACAATCAATTAACAGGGATGCTCATTTAGTGTAGGATTGCAAGACGGGAGACAATTACATATTCTCTGTATACATGAGTGATAAGAATAGCTTAATTACTATGTTAAGTTGCAGGATACCTTATATACTTTATTATATTCTGTGCTGCACTGAATTACCATCATCAGCAGCACATTATACTAGCTAGTATAGCAACAGGTAGATATCTGATGAGTGCAATTTAGTGCAGCACAGAGTATAATAAAGTATAGTAAAAGGTAGATATCTGGTGAGGGAAATTTAGTGCAGCATATGGTATGTAAAGTATAGTAGCAAGCAGATGATGAGGTGCTGCACTAAATCCCCCTCATCAGATATCTTCTGCTTGCTACTATACTTTATATACACTGTGCTGCACTAAATCTCCTTAATTAGATATCTGCCAGTTACAATACTTGATATACTCTGTGCTGCACTAAATTCTCCTCATCAGCAACACAGTATATTAGCTAGTATAGTAATAGGCAGATGATGAGGAGAATTTAGTGCAGCACAGAGTATATCAAGTATAGTAGTAAGCAGCAGATCTCTGATGAGGGGGATTTAGTGCAGCACAGTGTATATAAAGTATAGTAGCAAGCAGATGATGAAGTTCGGCACCAAATCCCTCTCATTAGATATCTGCCAGTTACAATACTTTATATGCTCTATGCTGCACTAAATTCCCCTCATCAGATATCTACCTGTTACTATACTTTATTATACTCTGTGCTGCACTAATCCCTCCTTATCTGACTGCTACTATACTAACTAATATACTGTGCTGCAGATGAGGGGAATTTAGTGCAGCACAGAGCATATAAAGTATAGTAACTGGCAGATATCTAATGAGAGGGATTGATCTAATGAGCACTTCATCATCTGCTTGCTACTATACTTTATTATACTCTGTGCTGCTCTAAATTCCCCTCATAAGATATCTACCTCTTACTATACTTTATTATACTCTGTGCTACACTAATCCCTCCTTATCATCTGACTGCTACTATACTAGCTAGTATACTGTGCTGCTGAAGAGAGGAATTTAGTGCAGCATAGAGTATATAAAGTATAGTAACTATACTGTACTGAGCACAACTATTACAGCAGCACCAGGAAGCCAAGAAAATCGGACACAGTGAGAGATGAGCCAGGAGTAAAGAGACAGTGGCTGCCAGTCTTCTACTGCAGACACATGAACTTATGCTCTGTACTACTGGACAGTAAGGGCACTTACATTTACGAGGAAGCACTGGAATGAAGAGCCAGCAGGAGGGGAGCATGATATGAGCAGGCAGCAGGCGGAGAACAACAGACGCTACAGCAGCTGCACTCTCCAGACTGGGATAAAACTGGGAGTGAGAAGTGCTCCATGAAGGGGCAGGGCCAGGGAGTGTCTACAAACAGCTCTGTGTGTGGTAGGCTGAGCAGCGTCAGCATCTTACTGGACACACAGAGCTCAGCAGGCAGTGCGGAGAGGCGAGGGACGTGGCCAGCTCAGTATCTGAAACTCGGGACTTCTCCTGTGTGTATCAGGTTGGCCGGACATCCCTTTCAAATCGGGAATGTCCCTTGCAAATCAGGACAGTTGGGAGGTATGTATGCCAGTTTACACAAGCTCTGCAGGCAGTATATTACTTCCATACAGTGACCATATAGTGGAATATACTAGTGTACACAGGCTCTGCAGACTGTATACAACCACCATACAGTGACCATATAGTGGTATATACGTGTGCACAGACTCTGAAGACATATAAGTGCTTACAGTGCAGTTACATCTTGTACCTCACAGATGACATTTCTCTGATGAGTCGATGACTTTCCTTTTTGTTCTGCATCCGGTCCAGACCTCCATGATGACATCTCCTGGCCACCACTCGTCCATGCAGATGTGGGCACAAATATCTTAGAATCCTCACGTTTACAGCATCTCCCTCACTATCCCCCACCTCTGTACAAACTTCCCTTAGGTGGGTACAGGCCATAGCTTAGAGGCCCAGCCTCTGAGAGGGGAGGAACAGAGGATTCACCCCTTGGAGATTGTGTTACAGCTATGGCTTGTACCTCTCAGGTAGGCCCAAGGTAGGTAGGTAGGCAGTAGTTAGTCCACAGGTAGGTATGCAGTACATAGGCCTCAAGTAGGTAGGTCAAATTTAGGTAGATTGGTCCTAGGTAAGTAGGCAGTAGTTAGGCCCCAAGCAGCTAAGTAGGCTGTTGCGAGGCACCAGATAGCTAGGTAGGCAGTAGGTGGGCCACAGGTAGGCTATAGGGGCCCAAATAGGTAGGCAGGGTTTAGGTAGGCTATAGGGAGCCATATAGGTAGGTAGGCATTGTTTAGGTAGGCTATAGGGGGTCAAATAGGTAAGTAGACAGGATTTAGGTAGTTTATAGTGCCCCATATAGGCAGGCAGGGTTTAGGTAGGCAATAGGAGCCCATATAGGTAAAGGCAGGGTTTAGTAGGCTATAGGGGCCCATATAGGTAGGCAGGGCTTAGGTAGATTATAGGGGCTATATAGGTAGGCAGGCAGGGTTTAAGTAGTGTATAGAGGCCCATATAGGTAGGCAGGGTTTAGGTAGATTATAGGGGCCATATAGGTAGGTAGGCAGGTTTTTGGTAGGGTATAGAGGCCCATATAAGTAGGCAGGCAGGGTTTAGGTAGGCTATAGGGGGGTAATAAAGGTAGGCATGGAGAGTTTAGGTAGGCTATAGGGCCTATATAGGTAGGCAATAGATAAGGACAGCACAGATTCAAAAAAAGTGTTTCTTTATTCCCGGAAACTTTGCAGCTCTAAACAGAGTGTCATGATCATGCCAGAAAGAACCCCAGCTTTGAGTTCTGGTCGCCGGCCACGGCCGTTGCGACGTAAGCCGTGGTTTTTGACATAGTGTTTACATTTGTGTTCACTAGTGTGAACTGGGTTTTCTTCCCTGCTATCTTGATTGATTCCTGACCGACGCCTAGGCCAGGAATCTTCCAGCACTCCACGGGTTAACCTGGCTCCTTGATCCTGGTGATTGACAGCTCTACCTTCCTATCTGGTCTTCTATTTCTTCCTCCTATTGCCTTTGTCCTTAGTTCTCCTGGAAGGTATTTAAGGGCTCTTCTGTCTCCTCTCTTTGTTGGTTATACTGGTCTTTTTCTGTCTGTTACTTACCTACTCTATTCTGTGCCTCCCTGGTTACCTTACTTTGCTTGGATCACTTTTATTCTTCTGCCTTCTGACTTTGTACTGCGTTCCCGATAGTTACCGACTTGGCTTGCTTGACGTTCCCATATTGTGTTTGTATTGTTTGTCTGCATCTTGTGTTTTCAACACTATTCAGTAATAGTGCTCATCTTCTGGTTGGGGCCGACCTATTAAGGAGTCGGGCACCCCAAAAGGCAGGGACAGGGTTGGGACCAGTGTCAGGGCCTCACACTGTCTGTGTCTGTTCGTGTGCCCCTGACGGATCCCTTACATTATAACCAGCCCATACCCAAGTCAACTCTCCCGGCGATTCAATATGAGTACCGGCCTGTCGGTCACTGATCGCTTGGACTGAGTTGTGCAACTCAGCATTCAGGGCATGGCGCGGCTTATTAATCAAGTCTCGCAGCGTCTGGATACCATAACTAACCCGGACCCGACTTTCTGCCCGTCTGTGTCCCTACCTGCCCCTATGTTTGTGATCCTAACGTCCGTTATAAATCTAAGATGCTTCTACCTGACCACTTTGATGGGAATCCCTGACAGGTTCCGAACCTTCAGGGAATCTTGTAGTTTATTTTTTCGCTTCAATTATTTCCCACTGCGGCTGAAAGAGTGGCAGTTGTTGTGTCTCTCCTCCAGGGCCCACCTCAGGATTGGGCATTAGCTATACCTTCTGAAGCCCCTGAGTGGAGATCATTGACCAATTTTTTTTAGCTTTAGGTCAGGTTTATGATTAACCCCAACCGGGTGGCATGGGCCGAGGCCCATTTGCTATCTATTCAGCAGGGCCACCACTCAGCTGAAGATTACTGTCCGAGTTCTCGCCAATGGTGCACGTTGACTGGTGTGTCGGACCAACCTCTGAAGACCCTTTTTCAGACAAGGGCTGTCGGATGCGGTAAAAGATGCTATGGTCAGTCACCCAACCCCAGACGCTGAGTGACTTTATAACTCTGGCTGTGTCTATTGACAGAAGATTAAGGGAGAGACGCAGGAAAAGAAAGGGGGTCGACTGTTCAGCTCAGGGCAGACTTTCCCATACAACCTCCTTCTACCTTCTTTAAAAATTCTCCTCTTCCACCTTCGTCACCATCTTCCCCTCAGTTTTCTGGAGAAGAACCCATGGTGTTGGGTTTAGCATCTGCTGCCACCAGGAGGAGACACCGGTTGGAGAACGCTTTGTGCCTCTATTGTGGGAAACAAGACAATTTCCTGAGAGACTGTCAGATTAGACCCAAATCACCCAAGGTAATATCAAACGTCGGAGCGATTTACAGGAAGGTAACTCGGATGTACAGGTACCTCCTAATGTAAATAACAAGTTTTTTGTACCCGTAACCTTGGTTTCTAGTTCCAAGACTCTTGCCTGTAATGCCATGATTGATTCGGTGCTGCTGCCAGTTTTATCAGTATGGTTGTTGCTAAAGCCTTGGGTTTGGAACTTGTTCCTCTGTGTTCTCCCTTTTGGGTTTCAGGTGTAGATTCTAACTCCCTAACCGAGGGAAGAATAAAATTTTGTACCGCAGAGGTCACTTTGAATGTTGGAGTTCGCATACAGAAAAGATTTCGTTTTTTGTCATGGAGAAACTTCGCTGCAGAGGTTATTCTTGGGTTACCTTGGCTCCGCCTCCATAATCCTGTTTCGACTGGAGGACCACTGAGTTGATCAAATGGGGTGACTCATGTGTTTTCTCATTCTATGGTGGTCCCTTGGTGTGTGCTGTGATTAATGCTCATGATATGTCAGAATGTAATTCTGAATTCAATTATGTCTGTGATGGGGACGTTGCTGAATAATCGGTCTCCACACCGCCTGATGATGGCGCTACAGACCTCATTCCTGGTGCAAAGCTCAACTTGTCTGCCCTGGAACGAGAATCTTTGCATCAGTATATTGAGGAACCTGTAAATATTCCTTCTCCGGTAAAGCATGTTGCAACCTTGATTTCTAATCCAGTGTCTTTGTCTGCCGACTCAGCATATTCTGCTTCTTCTGAACTTTTCCCCTTTTTCTGGGTGGATGATTTCCACCTCTGGTATTCTGCCAGTGCAGTGAATAAAACTAAAATAGAAACCAGCCGTTAATCGACTGTGCACAGTCTGGGCTAGGAGTCATAAGACCTAAAAAACGCCCAACCAAAAATCAAAAAACCTAGTAAAAACCGCCGAACCAAACCAAAGTATGTCCGCCTCCGAGTCTCATCTGCAAAACATGCCCCCTAGCTGGAAAAGAAAAGAGTTCACCAGGTCCATTCTGCTAAACATCGAGGGTCTGTTGAGGGTCCGGTGGCCCCTCATAAAGGGTGGGGTACTGTCATGATCATGCCAGAAAGAACCCCAGCTTTGAGTTCTGGTCGCCGGCCACGGCCGTGGCGATGTAAGCCGTGGTTTTTGACATAGTGTTTACATTTGTGTTCACTAGTGTGAACTGGGTTTTCTTCCCTGCTATCTTGATTGATTCCTGACCGACGCCTAGGCCAGGAATCTTTCAGCACTCCACGGGTTAACCTGGCTCCTTGATCCTGGTGATTGACAGCTCTACCTTCCTATCTGGTCTTCTATTTCTTCCTCCTATTGCCTTTGTCCTTAGTTCTCCTGGAAGGTATTTAAGGGCTCTTCTGTCTCCTCTCTTTGCTGGTTATACTGGTCTTTTTCTGTCTGTTACTTACCTACTCTATTCTGTGCCTCCCTGGTTACCTTACTTTGCTTGGATCACGTTTATTCTTCTGCCTTCTGACTTTGTACTGCGTTCCCGATAGTTACCGACTTGGCTTGCTTGACGTTCCCATATTGTGTTTGTATTGTTTGTCTGCATCTTGTGTTTTCACACTATTCAGTATAGTGCTCAGTCTTCTGGTTGGGGCCGACCTATTAAGGAGTCGGGCACCCCAAAAGGCAGGGACAGGGGTTGGGACCAGTGTCAGGGCCTCACACTGTCTGTGTCTGTTCGTGCGCCCCTGACGGGTCCCTTACACAGAGCCTTTCTCAAGCCTTGAGAAAGGCTCTGTTTAGAGCTGAAACCTTGCCGGGGATAAAGAAACACTGTTTTTGAATCTGTGCTGTCCTTATCTATTGACTATATTTCAGGACTTGGTTCGGTCTTTGGGACGAGCACTGTTTATTATTTGCTGGTGCTGTTTCAAGTACTGTTCTTTTTGGTATATAGGTAGGCAGGCAGGGTTTAAGTAGGCTATAGAGGTCATATAAGTGGGCAGGCCGGGTTCAGGGGCCCATATAGGTAGTCAGGGTTTAGGTAGGCTTCAGAGGCAATATAGGTAGGCAGGCAGGCAGGCATTAGGTAGACTTCTTTAGTGTAAAAATAAGGAAGAAATAACTTACCTTACCTAGTCTCCAGGATCCCCCATTGTGACAAACGGCTGGCCATTCATCGCGCCACCCATGTCAGCACTGTGGTCCAGTGCCTGGTAGGTTTAAGACCTAAAACCTTAGGTCTACCAGGTAAACTAGCAGAGCACCGGCGGCGCTCCACTCTGCTAAGACCGGGCAGTCCTACCTTTGAACGCTCGGGCCACGTAGTTCCACCCTGCCGGCAGTGAACTGTAGACTAGTGCTATGTTCCTTGTCGGCTAGGAACAGGGGCAGAACTACAGGGGTAGCGGAATTACTAGCAGCTGCTATGGAGCCTGCGGTTAATGTCATGGGCCCCGTAGCAGCTGCTGATATGCCAATCATTGAAGAGTTAATTTTAATTTTTGTTTCCTACTATAAAATGATTAGACTGTACAGACTACTGAACTACTAGTTTGAAAAAGATAGAGCTCAGTTAATATCTGCACATATTCTGAGGGTCACTTTAAATCTAGTAGGTGTCTGTTTAGACTAAAAAAGAATGTGTTTGTTTTGCATCAAATAGTCTCAAATTCCATGAATTTTTATGTTTACCATCATATACTAAAAATAAAAAAGTCTTTTTACAGTTCTGAGAATTTAGCTACACAGTAGCCCATTCCACTTTTACACATTTCAGGCAATCAATTATTAAGACAGAGGCTCTCCATCGTGCAAAGAAAACAGTAACTGCTGAAATATTAAGTGAGTAACCATAATAACTTGTTTCCACTGAAGGGGCACCACTTTGTTGTCTTTTGGAGTACATCTTTCACACTGCTCAGATATGTAGCCTAAAATTCCTTCCTATGCTTAGTCCGTAGCATTTCTTCAGAACTACTAGGTGAAGTTTAAAACACAGCTGATAGTAGTACAGGAGCTTTTGACCTCCACAGAGACCAGGGCCTGGATTTATTTAGATGGATTCAGTGCAGTGTTTTCTATTTTTGGAAACTAATATTATAGTATAATATAATATAATATAGTATAATAGTTATGTGCTGTTATAAGATATATTATACGGTATATACAGTATGGTACGACATAAATTTGTGAACTTGATCCTAATTCAGACACATTTTGATGCTTTCATGTAAGGATAGTAGTTCAGTAATAAAAAAAAACACAAAAAAACAGAACTAAAAAAAGACATAAACTGTATTTTAATTTGTTTCTAATTTAAATGAAGATTATGATTTTAGCTACTAGAAGTTATTTATTGTATGACAAACAGTTATACAATTCTCTAATTCATCCTGTTGTTAAAAATCTGTGCTAGCAGTCACTCATTAGGAATAGAGATAAGCGAATTTCAAAAAAATTTGATTCGCCTAGTTCGCCGAATTTTCCGACAAAAATCGTTTCGACCCAAATTTATTCGCGCCGAATCGTGTTAAAAAACAGCTATTTCCTGGCTTCAGAGAACCTGTAGGGTGTTTTAGAACATTGTGCCATGCTCAAATATGCAGAGGGAGCGTGGTTTGGTCTTCATACAATGCTGTGTTTTAGTATGACACGCACATGACTGCCGCCACTCTTAGAATCGCTTCACTCTAAAATTCCCTGGGCACTTACGGGAGCAAAACTGACCAAAAAACTGAAGCGGGAATGTAGCCTGACAAAGTCATGTCAGCGCCAGCTGGAAAGAACCGAGCTGAGGGCTAAGATACTACAATTGCATCAAAGAAAACAATGGTAGGTTCCTGGAGCCGGCACAGTTCACAGCACAGTAAGGGGACGTCACAGCAGGGGTCACTCCACAAGTCCAGAGCTTTACACCATCAACAGATGATTCCACGGAATATGACAAAACCTGTGCTGTTAAACGCTGATACATGTAGAGGCCCCCCGAATGAGTGGAGAGGGTGTCGGCAGTAATTTTGCGTTGACGTCTCTGATCATTTTGCCCTTCCTTTCATCCGTCAGTGTCCGCTTTCAATCGGTCAATAATCCATCAGTTTTGCTAAAGCCAAAAACAAACAGGAGTTGATCCAAAACAGAGATGAGCAGTAAATGGGATATTTGCATTTCTTCTGTGTTTTGTATCCTGGTTTTGGATAGCTAATCATCAGACAATCCTGATACTTTTCATGCCTTCTGACAGATGAAAAGAAGGGGAAAACCAAACATAGTGGCAACGTCATAGAGTGGTGGAGGGTGGAAACAGCATTAGGAAACCACAGGGTGTTCCAGTGAGACAGTGGTCAATTGGCAGCTGCAGGAGTAGGCCACAGAGTGGCACAATCACAGAGTGTGGAGGTGACAGCAGCATCAGTAGGCCACAGAGTGGCACAATGACACAGTGTGGAGGTGATGGCGGCAGCAGCAGCAGCAGCAACAGCAGCAGGAGGTCAGAGAGTGGCACAATGACAGAGTGTGGAGGTGGGTGGCAATACCAATCCCTGGTAAAGATGGTGGGAGGCAGATTGAACAACTGGCAGAAGATGTGTGGTTTCAGGCGGGTGGCAGCATCAGAATAGTGGCTGAGGCAGGTAGTTAGAATCCAGATTCATTTCTCAAAGTTTTGGTGAGGCGTCAAGGCTGATCTAATCTGATGCATAAGGGGCTTTGGGGTGTGGGGAAATCCGGCCGTCCAACCTGTTTTAATTTTTGACAAAGGGTCAGCCTCCCCACTTTCGGGTGGACAAGAGGGTTCTCTTGGGAATGAGGGCCCCTCCCACACTAACTTCCACCTGATGCCACACTACGGGCGGGCAGGACAGCTTCCCGGGAAAACTCGGCAAGTTGGGGCCCACACAAAATTTGGGCTCCCAAGCCCAGGGGTTTCTACCTGGGGGGCAGATGCGTCCAAGTAGGCCACCACCTGCGGTTCAGGTTTGCTCAGGTCCGCTTGCTTTTGGAAGTCTCTCCTCACAGGCGGGTGAAGGAAGCTCTCATCAACGACTCCAGACTAGGCGCTGCGATGGAGCTGCTACTGCTCCTCCCCCCCCCACCTCCCCACAGCATGGGGCAGGGTATGTAGCAATGAAACCCCCCGGTCAACCCTGCCAAGGAGGACGTGGCGCACAAAAGGCAGGGGCCAACTGACTACATAATTTCTTTAGTACGCGATTTTCTCCTCCCCTCGGCAGGGGGGAAAAAAAATGCACCCAATTTGGATCGGTACGAGGGTCCAAGCGGGGGAGACCCAAAAGTCATCCCTGCCGGATGGTCAATTGCTGTCATAGCCGGCAAATAAGCATCTCGGGCCATCGCGCAAGTGACTCGAGGGACTCCCCCCTCCATCCCACTGTATACTGCCACGGTTTTTCGGGGGCATCTGCCTCGTCTTCCTCTCTCCCTCTACCTCCCCCCGGATCTCCCCCTCCTCTCCTGCCCACCTGAGTAAAAAACCCACTCATTTCCCAACCTGCTTGTTCCCCAAATGTCCTCCTCCTCCTCCATTCACCCCCCACGGGACTCCAAAGCCGTGAGATGTAGTCGCCACTTCCAGTCCCCTGACCCAAAAAATTTTTGCAGCATCGTTCAAGACATAAGCAGTGAATGACTTATTTAACCTGTATCCTGCGACGCAATAACTGGCCTCCTAAAGGGCCAGCAAATGGCAGGGGTTCTGCATGAGCCCCTGGCTGACATCAAAAATTTAAACAGGGGGTACTCCTTCGCTTGGATCATAAAGAACTTAATGGGCCCTTTTTCTTTCAACCGGTCTAACATATGGGCTGGAATCCAACGGGTGGAAACACGCATATCACCTATGTTTGGGGGAAAGGGCCCTTCTGCGCTCAAATCAAGGAGGTGTGCTTGGGTTTTGTAGGAATGGATGCAGTGCATGCACAGTTTCCTGGCCATTTTTACAATGTCTTGGAGATGGGTGGAAGACTTCAGGAATCTTTTGACAACCAGATTGAACACGTGCGCCATGCAGGGCGCATGGGTCATCCGTCCTCAGTGCAGCGCAGACATCATGTTCCTTCCATTACCTGTTACCATGGTTCCGATTTGCCGTTGTCGCGGAGAAAGCCACACATCAATTTCTTGTTGCATGACGTAGAGCAGTTCCTCCCCTGTGTGACTTCGTTCGCCGAGCCAAGCCAGGTGTAGAACTGCATGACACCGCTGTGCCCTGTACATGTGATATGAATGAGCAGGACTGGAGGCTGAGGTGGTTTTGGAGGACAGGCGGACATTGGCGCAGGAGCAGCAGTTTGACAACGTGGAGGAGAAAGCGGCGTCTCTTGTCCAAGTTGTTGGTGTGGCTGGGCAGGAAGCCCATTCACCCAGTGGGCCATAAAGGACATGTACTGTCCCTGACCGTAGTTACAGCTCCACACGTCCGCACTGCCGTGCACCTTGGAAGAAACCGATAGGCTCAAGGACTGGCCCACCTTCTGTTCTACATATTTGTGAACGGCTGGTACTGGCTTTTTTGAAAAGAAATTACGGCTTGGGACTCTCCACCTCGGCTCGGCACAAGCCATTAGTTCTCTGAATGGTGCAGAGTCCACCACTTGGAAAGGGAGAGACTGCTGTACCAATAAGTTGGACAGGAACACAGTCAGCTTCTGCACCTTAGGATGGTTGGCCCCAACTGTTGTCTCTTGGCAATCCGCTCATTGAATGACTGCTGGCGCCATGAGTGGCGAGGAGCAGGAGCATCTGGACCGGGAGATGATGGGAAAGACAAACAGCTCCCTTCTGCAGAGGTGGTGGAGCCTTGACTGGCTGAAATGCCATGCATGCCACTGGGTGCTGCTGCTGTTGCTGCAGCAGCAGGATGGACTACCATATCTGAGACACATTTCTCCCAGGTCACTGGATGGTGACGCTGCATGTGTTGACGCAGGGCCGTGGTGTCAACGTTAGCTCCCTGGCCACGCTTCACTTTCTGCCCACAGATTCTACATATACACATGTTCGGCTCCTCCGGTGTCTTAGCAAAAAAAATGCCATATTGCAGAGTAGGTGATTTTACTGCCCATACTCCGCACTGAGTGACTACTACCGCGGCTGCCTCGGTGAGCCCCTGTGCTGCTACGTTCTTGGACCTGCGAAGCGGGTTTTCTACCCCGGGGCCGTTTGGTTCCCGACCTCACACTGCTGCCACCCTGCTGACTCACGGCCACACTAGCGACTCGCTGGCTGCGCCGCTGCCTGATGTGTAAGCTGACACCCTCTTCTCCCGAAGATGATGATGAAGCCCTTGCTTCACCCGGCTTCCAAGTGCGATCGGCTACATCGTCATAGATTTGTGTTTGCCCGTCACTGTTATTCTCCTCAACGATCTCAGTATGCAGAGCCTGACTGCTTGCAACATAACCTCCCGTGCCACTCTCCACATCACTACTTTCCTGCCTACTGCAAGAAGCAGCGGGTGTCTGCCCAACCTCTTTGCTGCCAAGTAGCTGCTGACAGTCCTCAAAGAGTTCGTCCTCACTGCATAGTGGCGCTGAGCCCAGACCACATAGTAGATCTCTGGCTGAGGGAACTGAACGGGACAGAGGCGGGTTGAGGACAGGTGAGGGCCGCTGACCCGCTCCCGGGCCATGCCAACTAAGGGTTGTGTCTGACGTTCCCACCGACTCTTGGCTGGGGTTGTCAGATGTCATCTGGGATGAAGTTGATGACCTAGTCAACCAATCAAGAACCCTGGGGTTGGTGGTCAACACACGGCCACTAGATGACAGCGGCAGTTCTGGCTTCACCGAGTCACCCCTGCTGCGACGTCCCCTTACTGTGCTGTTACACGAACGTTTGTGCCACAGCCACTCGCATATGAAGAGCCTGCCACCTCGCTGTCTGACATACTGTTTGAGCAAAAATTTACAGAATCTGTTTAATGAAGATGTCTGTATATGATAAATACACACCCTGTATTTTCCTCCAAATAAACCCACAAACAACAGGTTTAATTAACCCTTGGAAATTAAATACCCTACAGAAATGAACAGGTAAAATTTAGGCGTATATGGGGGTAAAAAAACCACAGTATTTTCCTCCAACTAAACCCACAAACAACAGGCTTAATTAACCCTTGGATATAAAATACCCTACAGTAATGAACAGATGAAATTTAGGTGTATATGGGGGTAAAAAAACACTGTATTTTCCTCCAAATAAACCCACAAACAACAGGTTTAATTAACCCTTGGTTATTAAATACCCTACAGAAATGAACAGATGAAATTTAGGCTTATATGGGGGTAAAAAAACCACTGTATTTTCCTCCAAATAAACCCACAAACAGGCTTAATTAACCATTGGATATTAAATACCTTATGGAAATGAACATGTGATATTTAGGTGTATATGGGGGTAAAAAAACCTGTATTTTACTCCAAATAAACCCACATACAACAGGCTTAATTAACCTTTGGCTATTAAATACCCTACAGAAATTAATAGATTAAATTTAGGCATATATGGAGCAGAATTACACTCACCCTGAACTTTAGGGAGAATACCCCACAAACTTAAACAAAATGCAAAGCAGAATTCTGGCTCCATTTGCACCAGAAACCAGCTTTTTTCCACATTTACTATGTGTTTTAGACAGTTTCAGATGCTTCTGCGCCTCGTCTGACAAAAGGGGCTCGGCCGTGTAAAAGGGGGCGTGGTTTCACAGGAAAGGGGCGTGGCTTAAGTGCGACCAAAAATGCGCCCAGATTTTGTCGGCGTTTCTGGTGTGAAAGTAAGACAACTTAATTGTGGTACAGAGTTAGACAAGAAAGTTGTAACCTGCATCAGATTTATCAACACTATGATAAATGTGGCACATTATAAAACTGTCTAGTCTAACTTTACACTGTCTAAAAGTAAGACACTATTGATAAATCTGCCCCAATGTCTACAACTGAACCACTTGTGAAACTCTTTGGCCCCAGTCTCTGATAAAAGCAGTTTCTTTTACAATGACGTCTATGGAGCAGCAGATACAGAACGCTGGTTGAGGTAGAGGTGTGCAACTGATACAGACTTGTGGTGGTCTTTCCCCCCCAATCGCTGATAAAAGCAGTTTGTTTTATAATGAGTTGAATAGCAGAGCAGCAGCAGCAGCAGCATCTAGATGCTTATGCCAGGACAGACTGTCAAAAGTGTGAGGATTTAAGATGGCGTCCGTATTTATAGGTCTGTGACGTCACAGAAGCGCGCCGGTCGCTGATTGGCTTCATGTCTGCACATGTCATTGAGGGTGTTGCTTTTTTCCTCCCACAGTTCTCTGCCCCATGTAACGCCATGTGCTCGTGGCCATCTTACCAATAAGAAAGACGGTTCGTTCCCGCGAATCACCCCAAACTTCGGCTTCGTGCAGAACCAAAGTTTTCCTGAAATTCTAAATGAATTCCACTTCGTTAGAATTGATTAGCCCATCTCTAATTAGTAACCTTCATTGTCACGTTTAAATGGTTACAAATTGGTCTTGGTGGAAATATTCTAATAATGGTACTGTAATGAGATGTAATTTGTGTGTCCATCGTGACCCTTTAAACATGAGTGCTCAGCTTTTCATTAGCTAGACACTAATATTGGATGCCTCACAAAAGTACTGTCCAGAGATACAGCAAATCACCTTTATTCAGCAATATCAAGAGAGGGTGACCGGGTTTCTATCCGCCTAGGGTATAACATAAATGTAACCTATAAGTTAAGTCAGTGGCCAAGTGTTTGTCCCTCTATGAAAGTACTTCTGAGCTACCTTTAACTACATGTTAAAAGTCAATGAAATGGGAATACCCTTTTAACACTTCACCAGACATGGTCGCCACTATACATTAAAGGGGCTGTCCAATATCACACATTGATGGTATATTGATAGAGCCCTTCCTAAGGGCAGGCGAGGTAGGCCATAGTGCCGCTCACCGGGGGGGCAGCACAGCCACTATCCACCCTGCTCGCCCCGCAATTACTATCTTACTCTGCATGACTGTTTTAAAATGGCCATGCAGAGTTAGCAGCTGCTTGTACAGGTACAAGGAAGGATGGTTCGTTACTGTCCTTGCCTAGCCTTCTCTGTTGTATTTACAGCGCTGAGTTAGCGCTCTATTTATACATTAGTGTTGCACGGGACGTGATGCTCTGCCTAATAGGAAGCGAGCCTAGGTGTCTGGCCCAGGTGATCCCGGGAGCAGCGTGATAATGTCACGTCGCTTACGCCGGGGCTGACCGCACACTGGAGAGGACAAGGAAAGGTGAGTAACTTTTTTATTTTAATTTTACCTATTACACCTGCCCATTTACCCACAGGCGACTTATATCTACCTACAGGGGCCACATATTTACCTTCAGGGCGAAAATACCTACCTACAGGGGGCATATCCCTAACTAATCCCTACCTACAGGGGGCATATACCACCTACAGAGGACATATAACTGCCTACAGGGGGCAAATACCTACCTACAGGGGGCATATATCAACCTATATGTGTCATATCCCTACCTACAGGGGGAAGATACCTACGTACAGGAGGCAAATACCTACCCACAGGGGGCTATAACTACCTAAAGGGGACATATATCTACTGTATGTCCTGGGGGCATAATTGTCTACCTATAGGGTGCATATCTGTACCTACAGGGGGCATATATCTTCCTACAATGGCCCTATGTACCTATCTACAGGGGGCATATACCAACAGTGGGGCTATATCCACCTACAGGGGGCTATATCTACCTACAAGGGGCCTGTGTATCTACCTACAGGGAATTATATTCCTACCTACTAGGGGCTTATATACATACCTACTGGGGGGGCCCTATACCTACTGACTGGGGGGGGGTCTATATTTCTACCTACCTACAAGAGCCCTATATACCAACCTGCAGGGGGGTTATATAACTACATACTAGCGAACTACATTTCAACTTATTGGGGAGTCATATATAACTACATATCTACTTAATATGGGTCCTAGATAACTACCTATTGGCAGACCTCTAAGTCTACCTATCTAATTAGGTGCTATATACCTTCCTAATGGAGTACTGCCACCTAAAATAGGGTTTCCCTATCTGCCTACCTAGTTTGGGGGTATATGTACATACTATCTTGGAGGATTTAATTACCTCCTATATTGGTATTCAAAACAAGACTTGGTGCACAAATGCCAGCCCCATAACCGTTTGGGGCTACTTTCACTCTAATAGGCACAAATGAATCATTATTACCATTAGGGGCACTATGGATGGGGAGTTTGTACAGAGATACAAATTGGTAGGGAAGAGCTGAAAAGTTAGGAGTCTAAGATGTTTGTTTTGTAAATTCTAAAATGAATAGTCGTTGCCAGGAGAAGATGTCATGGTGGTCTGGGACAGATAGAGAAGAAAAAGAGGAAGAGAACAACTCATCAGAGAAGAGAACAATATATCAGAGATGTGAGGCACTGGATGTAACTTTACTTTAATCAATTACATGTCTGCAGAGCCTGTATACAACTGGTACCCACCACTGTATGGTCACTGTATGCCGGTTACATTGGTTGTAGTATAATGGTTTATATTCAGTAATTGTATATTGTATTATTCAGTCACTATGCAGTGGTGATTTATGGTCAAGGTGTGGAGGTATTATTCAGTCACTATGTGGTGGTGATATGTGGTCATGTTGTAGCAATATTATTCGGTCACTATGTGCTGGTGATATGTAGTCCTTGTGTGGCAGTATTATTCAGTCACTGTGTGGTGATGATATGTAGTCATGATGTGGCGGTATTATTCAGTCACTATGTGCTGGTGATTTGTGATCTTAGTAGGATATTGGTAATTTTAGTCTTGGGATTCTGGTTTTGTGTAGCAGTGTTATTTGGTAACTAAGGTATTTTTAGACTATAAGCCACACTTTTTTCCCCCCAATCTGGGGGGACAGTAAGGGTGCGTTTTATAGTCTGAATGTACCAACTCGGCCCGGCAGGAGGCTGGAGAGAGGCGATGCTGCAGGAAGCTGGGGCTGAGGTTTAAGGGGTTAAATGTCACTGCCTGCTTCCCGCAGCATCACCGCACTCCAGTCTCCTGCCAGCCCGAGATAGTACGGTACAGCAGCGGCCAGCAGCTGTTCAGTACAGCCGGCAGCCGCCTCTAACAGCAGGGATTTAGCCAGCTGCATCCTTGCTGTTAACACTGTAAACACCGAAGTGGCCGCAGTGTCTACCTGAATGAGGAACGGTGCTCAACACCATTCCTCCCCCTGATAATTCCCCCTACAATTGGTGATTGGTTGCCATGTCAGCCGGAGGCCTCATGCAGTCTTCCGTAGCTGCCATGTATGCACACCTATTACACCCTGCCTATCACATGGTATAATAGGTAATGAATGAATGAAGTGTAATGAAAATCCTATATACAGCAGCACAGTAGTACATTGTGCCCCCTAGTGGTCAAGTACCCTAGGGGGACTAAGTATTGCAGTAAAAAAAAAAGTTGCTGTTTTACAAATAAAAAAATAAAACGTTACACATTATTGATATCACCACGTCCTTTAAAAGTCCAATCTACTAAAATATAACATCCTTTATTCCATATGCTGTACGGCATAGAATAGAAAAAATTTCAAATGACAAAATTGTGGGGTTTTTGGTCATTTCATATTCCCAACAAATTGGAATAAAAAGCGATCGAAAAGTCGCATGTGTCTCAAAATGGTACCACAATTTTTGCTTAAAATTTTATTTTTTCCTATTTTCCTGCTCGAAAACCTAGGTGAATTTCATGGTCCGGTGTGTCTTATAATCCGAAAAATACGGTATATCACTATTTAGTAGTTTTATAAATAGAACATTGTGTTAACGCTTTTTGTATGTTCGGGCTCTTGTTGATGTTGATGCACTGGGTCACAGCGTGGCACAACATGTTAAGTTGGAGGGAGAAAGAAGCCTAAGAACGGCCCTTGCTGTAATTAACAGCTAGCACCAGCTGAGTAAAATTACTTCAGTTTGCGCTAAGGGGTTAACACCTGTATATAATTTATAAAACATGCTAGTTGATTCCTCTAACAAAAGTACCCAGGCGTTGTCACTAAGTACATATGGAATCATTCACAGAAATGTCTTCTTGAAAGATATATGAATTAAAACGTATTTTACAATTGAATTTCTCTTTCTACGCTAAGCCATTATATCATACATGTACTCTGTTTACTCCTCTTCAGCAGCTTTATGTATATTCTTTGATAAATTCAATCTTTCCAGAAGTTTGACCTCTGGGCTCTGTTCTACATCACTTATTCACTGTTTTCTATGGCATACACAGCTGATTCTTGTGCAAAACCCTAAGGACACCTAATGGAAACGATTTTACTACCTACATATGATTTAACAGGTATACATTTCTTTGGATGAGTGTAACCCAATAAGGCAGTGTTTCTCAACTCCAGTCCTCAGGACCCCACAACAGGTCATGTTTTCTGGCTCTCCTTAGCATTGCACAGGTGATTTCATTATGCTGCACAGGTGATTTAATTATTGTCAGTGCATTCTGTGGGAGATCCTGAAAACATGACTTGTTGGTGGGTCCTGAGGACAGGAGTTGAGAAGCACTGCGATAATGGAAGGTTGACCAAATATAAGCTATGATATTATTTGACAGCTTTTTGTTTTTATGGTTAAAAAAATCAAATACTCAGCATGCCATGTTATTAGGACTTGCCAACTAGGTTCAGTACTGTGCAAAAGTTTGAGACAAGTGTGGAAAAAAAGTAAGAATGTTTTCAAAAATAGAAGTGTTAATAGTTGATTTTTCTCTATTAACAAAATGCAAAGTAAAGAAACAAAAGAGAAATAAAAATCACATCTTTATTAAGGGCTTGTCCCCACAGCACCGGTTACTTGTCGGTTTTTCAGATGGTTTGCGGTTTTACAAACCATCTGAAAACCGACAAGCACTGCTCCCCCATAGACCTCACTGGTAAATCCGTGCACCAGTCCCCACTGCACGGATTTTCCGCCGGATTTTTTTTTCGGGAGGAACATGAACATCCGCAAACCACGGAAAAAAGCCGCCCCCTCCATCTCCGTGTGCCAAAAAAAGACCAAATAGACCAGTTGGCATTTCCGACCAGTATTTGGTCTTTACCGTGTAAACGCACACTTAGGGTCTAAAATTCACTTTGTTGCCCATAGCAGCCAATCAGAGCGCCCCTCTCATTTTCCAGAGCACTATATGAAATGAAAAGGCGCTCTGATTGGTTGCTATGGGCAACAAAGTGAGTTTTAGACCTAGACAGTTTTCATACATGTGGCCCTTAGTGTGACCATCATTTACCTTCAAAACAGGAAGTTCCAAAAACAGTAGCACACTATCAACTAAAGAAACTATCAAAGGGGACAAAGGAATTTTTTAAAAAAAAGCATGCTATCTAGGATACATGAAAAAATTTTGAGGTTCTTAGTTCACATTTTTCATCAAAACTGCTTAAGCCACCTCCGGAACGTCAACGGGACCTCAAATGCAGGTGGTCCTACACTATTTTGTTACCTCTCATTTGGGGTCTGTTCAGATCTACATACTACTGGGATTACAAAAAACGCACAAAAAAACACAACAGCACTCGCAAACACTAAGGCATAGATAAATACTAAAAATAGGAATCAATTTAAATTACATTAATGCTATATCTAGTGTACGACAAAATCTGTGGATCTTAATATACAGAATAATCAAATAGTGTGGTCCCATACACTATAGCAAGGTGAGTGGAGAGTGCATGGCCAATATGGAGACTATTCACCCATGCATACATTCCAAAAGCAATGATACAAAACAAAGATCTGCACTCCAAACAACATTAGATAAATTGTGCAGAGTGCACCCTCACATTCCAAGAGTTTTCTGTATTTTCATGACTACTTTAACCCAAACAAGTCTCTTCTGCTTGTTGCCTGTCCTTAGCAGTGGCTTCCTAGCAGCTATTTTACCATGAAGGTCTCCTCTTAACAGTTGTTGTAGAGATGTGTCTGCTGCTAGAACTCTGTGTGGCATTGACCTGGTCTCTAATCTGAGCTGCTGTTAACCTGCGATTTCTGAGGCTGGTGACTTGGATGAACTTATCCTCTGCAGCAGAGGTGACTCTTCGTCTTCCTTTCCTGGGGCGGTCCTCATGTGAGCCAGTTTCTTTGTAGCGCTTGATGTTTTTTGCCACTGCACTTGGGGACACTTTCAAAGTTTCCCCAATTTTTCGAACTGACTGACTTTCATTTCTTAAAGTAATGATGGCCACTCGTTTTTCTTTACTTAGCTGCTTTTTTCTTGCCATAATAGAAATTCTAACAGTCCATTCAGTAGGACTATCAGCTGTGTATCCACCTGACTTCTGAACAACACAACTGATGGTCCCAACCCTATTTATAAGGCAAGAAATCAAACTTATTAAACCTGACAGGGCACACCTGTGAAGTGAAAACCATTTCAGGTGACTACCTCTTGATGCTCATCAAGAGAATGCCAAGAGTGTGAAAAGCAGTAATCAAAGCAAAAAGTGGCTACTTTGAAGAACCTAGAATATAAGACATATTTACCGTTGTTTCACACTTTTTTGTTAAGTATATAATTCCACATAGTTTTGATGCCTTCAGTGTAAATCTACAATTTTTATAGTCATAAAAATACAGAAAACTCTTAGAATGAGAAGGATGTGTCCAAACTTTTGGTCTGTACTGTACATGTAAGTAAGGACTTGCTGGAAAAGTGAGGATTCTAAGATATTTGTGTCCAAATCTGCAGGGACGAGTGTTGGTTGGGAGAAGTCAGCATGGTGGTTTGGATTGGATGGAGAAGAAAAGGGAACGTGAACGACTCATCGGAGAAACGTCCTGTGAGTCACTAAATGTACCTGAGCTGTAATCACATATATGTGTGCAAAGTGTAATGGTTTATATTCATTAATGGTGGTATTATGCAGTTTCTTTATAGTCGTTATATGTGTTCATGATGTGGTGGTATTATTCAGTCACTATGTGGTCATGATGCGGTGGTATTTGATCTTAATTATTGGTAATTTTAGCCTTGGGATTCTGGTTTTATGTAGCGATGTTATTTGTTAACTGTACGAACATTATTTAGTGGTTTTATACTCTGTACTTTGTGTTATAGCTTTTGATATATTTTTTATTGATATAAAATGTGTTATTCAGGGAGGGGGACATATATCTTTAGACCTTTTATGTTCACCATCAGTGTCCTGCTGCAATTAGGTGAGGGAGTCTCCAGCGCTCCATCTTGATTAGAGATTAATGTGATGAAGTCATCACATCGGTCTGTATACGTTGAAGCGAGACTGGCCGCCGTGGGCAGGACACTGTACAGGTGGCGGAGACAGCGAAGCAAAGCGGGCCCTTACAATAAACTCCTCTGGTGGGCCCTAGGCACCCCAGTCCGACACTGGGTGCCAGATAGGTAGGCAATAGGTAGGCCACAGTTAGGTAGGTATGTCTTTTTTATAAATTGGTGCATAAAAGACATAGTTCTATGACGAACACCTTAGGCAATGAAAAACATATGAAAACGTGGCAGTACTTAGCTGTATAGCTTCTCCTGTTTAGGAGGTGAGTGATAGTCCCATAGTAGACTAGTAGGAGCCGATCATGCTGAGTTGCAGCCCAGTGCCGCCATGCAATGACGCGACGTTTCGGAAGGCACGCCTTCCTTTCTCAAGCATGCGTTGTAAAGGCACGTCATCCTCTTTATTCACTGACCATGATTGCACAGGTGTGCATGTCATGTTATCTATACTAAAAACAATATACTAACATCACTGTTAAAAACAATATAAATATCTCAAGCTTAGAGGACATGAAAAAGGTATAGGAGCATATTTTATATAGTGCATAAGTTACAAATAGCAACGTAGACTCAAAGACTCATTTAACCCCTTTGGTGCAATTGTATCCATTGTTGCAATCCAATACGCCTCCCTCTGTAGTAACCTAGTTTTATTTTGGCATATATCTGAGATGTTCACTTGTTTAAGTACACACCAATGTAAATCACAGAGAGTATGTTGGTATTCAATGAAATGTTTCGCTACAGTTTTCACCAAATTTTGTGGGTACGTCTGAGCTATCTTTTTTGTTTTTAAAATTTCTAATAGCACTTTTATGTTCCCCTATCCTGATTCTCACTGGGCGGCTGGTCTGTCCTATATACCATTTGCTACATGGACATTTTAACATGTAGATTACGTTGTTGCTAGTGCAACTAAAGTATCCTTTTAATGGTATATCATATCCCTGATGCGGATGTTTAATTGTTGAACCTTTAATAATAGCGGAACAGTTGTTGCACGATAGACAAGGATGTGTCCCATTACGTTTAGTCCGAAGGATTTTTTGTCTGGAAATCTGTGTAGGGCGCAAATCAGAGTGTATAAGGCTGTTGCCTATTGTTTTACCACGTTTATATATGAAACGTGGTTTGTCCCTAAACAGATGTCCAAACTTGGGGTCAGATTGTAGCAAGTGCCAATTATGATTAATGGCATTTTTTATGATGTTAGAATGCTTATCATACGTGGAAATGAAATTAAATCTAGGCTGTTGTTTATTCGTTACTTTCCCTTTAAGAAACTCTTCTCTATTTTTTGCTCTGATTTCTAAACCTATCTGTACCAATTTTTTTCTCATTGTAACCTCTTTTCACGAATTTGTTAACCAATTCCTGCATTTTTAAATCATACATATCAATATCTGAACAAATGCGACGTGCCCTTATCATTTGGCTTTTTGGTATGCCATAAAATATTGAAGGGGTATGAAAACTTGATCGATGGAGAATGTTATTGCGTTCTGTGGGTTTAGAATATAGCGTTGTTTGGAATGTATTACTACTTGAGTCCCTAATAATTTTAACATCCAAATATTCTATTTCAGTCTTCTGAATATTTATGCTAAATTTAATCAATGGATGTCGAGAATTGAGATACCCCACAAGCAGTGAAGAGGATACAATACACACAACCCCCCTGCATGTCCTCTCACTGCTTCTCCTCCTTGCCTGCCAATACACACATCCCTGCCCCTCCTCTTAACTGCCTTTCCTTTGCATGTGCACAACCTGGGCAGGACAGAATGCTTCCCTGACCAGTAAACAAACACCGTTACTAAGCACATGTAAACCAGCCCGTTCTCTAAAACCGTAGCACTTTGCCAATAGTAACCAAGGACATACATCCTTAGATTTTTGGTCCCCACATTTTCAACTATAATCTTCGTAGTGAGACAACCCCTTTAAGAGACTTAGGGCGACACTTCCAAACACGCCAACGCCAGTTTTTGGGTCTATATTGCGCTAAAACCGCTTTTGACGGCATATTTTGGATGTAAATGAACTGTCATGCACCAAAACTAGGCGCATTATTTGCCTAGACCGACACATTGTAATGCACCTAAAAATGATGCGCTGTGCACCTCCATTACGATATGCGCCTATTGAGACACATAGCACATCATTACAAGTGTATGTGTTAGGCGCATTTCACATTTTACGTATGTGTTAGGTGCATTACAAGTATGTGTTAGGTGCATTTCATATACTTGTAATGATAAGCTATGCGCCTCAATAGGGGTATTACATACGCTTCTAATGATATGCTATGTGCCACGATTTGCGCTAATCACAGGACAAAACATTTAATTTTTTAGAATTTGAGTTCGGAACATGCATTCGCCGCCATTTTCAGCACCTTCCTTCAGTGTTGTCGGCCAGCCAATCAGTGCTGAGCACAGAGGGGGGTCAAAAACGTCACCACTGAGGGTGTATGGATCTCATTGGCTGCTAAAATCACATGACCGTCTTATGTGTATGCCATTGTATTTCCTGTTGAACACCATTTCAACCTTACTCTCTGTACTGAACACACTGCTGACTGTGGGCATGTTTGCCAGCAGGCAGAAACACCATTTTCTCACGATTTTAAACAGGAAAAGCTGCTATTTAGATTAGTCGGGTGGGGGGGGGGGTGAGGTTTGCTAGGTTAGGGAATCATACATAGCACTGGTTAGAGAGTTAGGGAGTTTTGTATAGCTTTTGTATAGTGTATAGTTTTGTATAGCTGGCTGCATTTTTCCCATATTTATTTAGAGTGCCCAAAAGTTCATTTCTCCTATTTTGAGGTTCCAGCCACTGCAGAAGACACCATCAGCAAATCTGCCATAGAAAGAAAGTGTTGCAGTGTTGCTTCCATGGTTCTTCCATAAGACAGTGTTAACAGATATTCCATAGAAAGAAAATTTTTGAATACTATTTGCTTGTAGTTAATTTTTTTGATTCAAGAAGACTTCTGTGTCGCACTGTTGCTGCCAGGGTTCTTCCATAAGACAGCGTTAACAGATATTCCATAGAAAAAAATCTATTTCCGATCCTAGTTGTCAGTTGCAAAGTATAGGCATTTTAGAACACTGTTGATTTGCTGTCAGGGTTATTCCATAAGAGCCCATTTCACAGTTATTCCATAGAAAAAATTATATTTCTAATTCTAGTTGCCAGTTCGAAATTATATAGATTTGCTGTCTTTGGAGTACAGTTCTTCAATAAGAGACTGAACAAATCTTGACCTTTTTAATATTTATATTTTTGAACATGGAGCGAACTAGAGGTGGGAAGCGAGCAAGGAGGGGTGTAGGACATGAAGCTAGAGGTACAAGACAAGGTACACCTTCCAGAGTTCCGGACAACACACAAGCTAACACATAGTCAGTCGCAGGACCGTCAGGCCTGTCATCGATTGGTCGGTTCCCTGTGCGTCTCATTTCTGAAGAGCAGCAACAATCTTTTCTTCAGTGGTTAACACCCTACATCCAGCGGTTTTACCTCCTCTTCCTCTCAGTCACGGCCACAAATATCGTCATCATCATCAGTCCAGACTGAATCAAACACGGGCCAAATGTTACCCAATAAACAGACCGCACTAGGTAATCCATAATCTGAAGAGCTCTTTGATGAATCAATGCAGTTGGGGTCAGAAGGCATTTCAAAAGATCAAGGCCAAAGAGGATCATTTTGTCTGCTGTGATGCCCTCAGAGGAGGAGAAGGAAGTTGGTCACTATTTTTCCGCTGGACTCTTTGAGGTGCAAAAATGACGAACACAAGAGGCAAAAGGCATGGAACCCGGTATATGTTCTCCAGACCCTTCCGTAAACATGGAGTTATGCCTTTGTCAACATACATTCGCAGCTACAAGAAGGGTGACATTGTGTACATTAAGGGTATGGGCACCATACAAAAAGGCATGCCACATAACTGCTATCATGACAAGACTGGCAGGATCTACAATGGTACACTGTATGCTGTGGGTATAATTTTGAACAAGCAGATCAAGGGTAAAATCCTTGCCAAAAGAATCAACGTCCGTGTGGAGCACATTCACCACTCCAAGAGCAGAGATAGTTTCCTCCAGAGCATCAAGGAAAACGAGAGGAAGAAAAAGGAAGCCAAGGAGAATGGCACCTGGGTGGAACTTAAGCATCAGCCAGCTGAACCAAGAGAAGCTAACTTCGTCCGCACTCATGGAATAGAATCTGAGCTCCTTGAGCCCATTCCCTGCAAATTTATGGCATAATGTCACAATATCCTTTGCAAAATATTCCATTGTTGCTTAAGCATAAGGATATGATGGTGCTACGTAAGGCTTTTTCGAATTTTTTATGGAGGGGCAAGCACTCTCGTATAGACAGAAATTTCTCAAGCGGTACACAGGTCTTGACAGTCTCCTGAGGAAGGCTCGAGGTCTTAACTCAAACTTCTGGTGTTCGCACCCTGCTTCGGCCCGACTGACAGCTTTGCAGCATCATCAAATTTTATTCTTAGTGTCCAAAGGGTCATTTTTGCTGGTTTTTGGGTCAGGCTACTGTAAAAAGGGGTGCCAGGGGTGCCCATGGGGCAGTACTCCTGTCAGGGGCCCCAATCAATAAGGGGCCCAGTTATATGTTAAAAATAAGAACTAGTAATGGGTGGGGGTACCATTTGATTTAGCTGCATGGGGCCCTGAAACAGTTAATAGATGACTGACGGCAGCCCTGGCTAGCACTGCACTCCCTATAACTACGGCCCTGCCAGCTGAACCTCCATGTTCCCCATTAGGATGTTCTTGCTGCCACCACATATATGACATGTTCTTGGGCCCTGGTGAAAAAAAGTGATAGAAGGCTCCTGCCAGTTACCATGTGTCATTTCCAATACTGGCATCTTGTTATGTGTCAAAGGGACCCCGTAGCAGCTGCTAACGCTGCACCTCATATAGCTACTCAGTCCTCATCTTTCAGTTAGCCATTGAAAGGAATGAATGATTTTAGCCTGTGAATTTTTTTCTGTGACTCTTAGAGCCAAATTGTCTTCACTAAGTGGTTCCACGTATTCATTTTACTCTTATGGAGGGTAATTGTGGCTACTCCTCACCTGTGTTAGTATAAAAATTAACCTGAACATCATCTCCCATTGACTTTAATGGGATTCGAAGTTTGGTTCGGCCCGAATTTCTCAAAATTTAGGGCTCACTCATCCCTATTCATATTGTTTTCATTAATATAGTCAATGAATTTTGGCACGGCAGATACAGGTCCCCTCGAGACCAACAAGGTATCATCAATATATCTGCCGTACCAAAATATAGAAAAGGCTTATGAACAGTGTAAATATGCCTCTCCTCCCACCAGGCAACATAAATGTTTGCCAAGGAGGGAGAGAAACATGAGCCATCAGAACATGCTGATGCAGGATACTCGTGTAAAGTGAAATAACGTCATGTGACACCCAAGAGTATTCCGCCTGCCAATCCAACCCCTCCATGACTTTCAGGACTTCCCTAGAATCCTTAATATAACTTGAAGCATTAAACACTAGAGGCTGGAGATGTCTATGCAGCCAGTCACTAATGTGTTCGTAAATAGAACCAATGCCTGATATTATGGTCCAAAGCGGAGGAGGAAAGATATTGTTATGCACTTTATGAAGTGCGTGAAAAGTGGGGATTTTGGAGGATTTTACTATCATATTATACTTCTGTTTGGAATCAAGAATCCCCATAGAGAATCCTTCTTCAATTAATTTGTCAACTTGTATTCCAAAAATTTGATTGGGATCACTAGATAATGTTCAATAGACTAGTTCATACTTGAGCTCTATCCCTACGACCTGCCTCTGAACGCTCGGGACAAAAGGGCCATGCATTCTGAGGCAGGATGCGCTAGTTGATCCCCCAGTGGTGGTGGGGCCTGTAGCAACTGCTACAATAGTAGTTCCGCCACTGGATTTGAGCAATAACACTTCCACAGAAGACGTGTGTTAAGTTTTCTATGATGTTTGGAACAACCTATTTGTCTAGAGTATCTCAAAAACTGTGCACAAGAATTAAAATGTAAGTGTAACAGTTCAGAAACAAGGATAATGCCATCCAGTAACCTCATGGAAGAAAGATAGCGGCACTCAGATGAAGCATGCAGTATAAACAACCTTTATTAATAGATATGTTGAACATAGAATTGGATCCAAGGCATCAAAACCAAATACCAGGCCTCACTCAGAATCTGTTCCCACAGAAAATCAATAATTACTTGCTCACTGCAAACCCATCAAGCCATAGAAAGCATGTCTCAGCAGGGAGTTGAGTCTCAAAAGCCTTTTATTATTCCGTTTACACTGTAGCCAGCCTCTAAGGGGCTGAGGTAGAGATTTCTTCCAGAGGGCTAAGCATCAAAAGGCTGGGCCAGAAGCCCGACAGCGAAGTTCCATTAAAAATTGTGGAATAACCACACGTCACACCCACGTACCGGTTTCATATTGGAGAACCCAGGAGCGAGAGGAACGCCCACATGGGTCTCACTCTCTTCTGAGACCAAGGGGTTAGGAGAAATGGAGAACAGCCACTAGGAACCTACTAGCAAAGTGGTGTTTGGTATCAGAACATAGCTGGGGCCCAGCCAGGTCTGATGATAGCAGCGCCATCTTTCTTTGCCCTTCTCGGGAGAAGTAAGGACCCATTTTCGGTTATAGGTACAAGCTGAGGAGAGCGTCGAGCCATCCCAAGGGACATGAAGGAGTGTGAGGGGGTATGAGCAGCTAGGGCTAAAAGTGTGGGCCTGCCAACAGTCCAGGTGGTGTTTAGAGGGGGGTTATGCCATGTAGGATATCAGAAGGAACCAGGAACTCGCTTGTGTCACATGCCCCCCATCTGACTACACAGCGCTAAGGCCTAAAGACCAGGTAACTGACTTGCTTTATTCTGTCTGTAATCCTCACCTGTAATTGCATTTTTGAATTTTATGTATCTGTATTTACTATATATATTATCGTGTCTAGTGTTCCCATAATACAATTAAATATTCAATTTAATCTTGGGCTACTCTTTTATTTTGATCCACAAACCCATATGTCCATGTTCTTGGTTTTACATTATGCATAACGGGGCTGGTTTCTGGTCCGAAATAATCTCGTTAACATACCAAGATTATATCTAACAAGGAACTTGTGGCAGTCTACCGGCCTGGCAGAGCTCTGTTTCACGAATCATAGTGAAAAAGGGTCTCTCAGCTGGTCAGGGTTATGGGTGAGTATTGTGCCACAACAGTGGACAGGGGGTGTTTGTGAGACAGTATACAGCCAACCTTATGTACCCGGACAGGATGCGGAATGTCAGGTATACCTGATATATCGGGTCATGTGTCTGTCATACCACGGCCAGAGGGTCCTGACCCGGTGACCAACGAACAGAGGCTGTTCGTGACAATAGATATAATTTTTTATTCAAGAATCAATAAATAGCCACCGATGACAATGGACCTTTTGATTCTCCAGTGACATGTAACAGCTATGCATTTTAGTTAATCTCTTATCAACTCACAACCTCATACAGCACTTAACACTGTTGCAATTCTCCTTTCAGCTCTATGCAAACATGTCTGAACAAGATGGAGTCATGGCTACAGTGAGGCAAGACAGGATGTGACTTCACAGAAAAGGAGGAGAAACATAACAGAAAAGTATTATGGGAGTTACATTATGCAATATAACCATTACAAAAAATTACAAATAGTGGCCAAAGGGTGGCAGCAAAACATATCAAACATAGTATCTCAAACATTGCATACCAGACAAAACATGAATACACATGTAATGGTGCGTCCCAGTTAGATGGTACAGCACAATTGAACTTGGCTACTCTATTGACCCTGCTATTTCTCTGCTGCCTGTCCTGACCTTAGACTTTGACCCTGACTTTGCTGGAATTTTACATGCCTACATCCATTGCTTGTCCAATTATGCCTTTCATCTGCTTATGTTGTGAAAATACCAATCAACTTCCCAGAATGACACATCCAGTCAAGCAATTACCCCAAAAGGCACAAATTAAAAAACAAAACTGCTGAGTCTAAAGCTGCCTTTTGGTTTTTACCAGAGCCCGCTCCAAGGTCCATACATGTTGTCCATAATCTCTATTATATTCCAGACTGTTCTCCTCTCTGTATATTCTCCTGGATTCTGAAGAGCAATTCTCCACCATCTTGTGAATCTCAAAATGTGCTTCTCATGTCAGAGCTTCTCACATTATTTCCCAATTACATTCCCACCCATCCTGCTTTTTCATAGACAAATGGCTCACCCTCTTATAACTCTTAGTACTGGAACTGAACATGTTTGACCATCAAACTGAGCTGACTATGTTGCTCGTCTAGGTTATGAGGTATAAATATCACATTGTGGGTCAGTAAGTAGTTTGCAATTGGAAACTACTAGAAATATTTGATTACCTTATACTAAGGACTTTTACTCTGTACTGCATACTTTTTAACAGGAGTCAGGTTTTGCTACAGGAATACTTAAAGAGGATTTATCATCGCCAGGGAAACCTCATAAATGAACAGGAGACTAAAATATAAACACTTCCTTAAATATGCTTTATTATGAAAATCAAACCCTTTCACCTTTATTCAGTTTTTTTTAAAAAACGTGTTGGCCGTTTAAGACAAGTCGGCCAAGTCGACACATGACAGCTTGATGGATCACTATGTTGACAGCTGTGTCAAAGTAACTGCTTCTGAGCTTGAAGAGTCCACTGTGAAAAGGGGATCCAGGAAGTCTACATCATGTGTGCACTAATTAACTCTGGGCTACTATTTCTGTGCTGGATATAACACTAGAAGCAGTGTAATTTAGATGCCTGTAAACCCTGTCACACTATGTCCTCAGTGTGCTGTGCCTGCTGCAGAGTATGTAGTGAGAGACTCAGATTACCCTGTACAGCTATATCCTCAGGTTCCCCTGCACAGTTGGTATCTCCCAACATAAAGAATCCCTTCTACATAAAGAGCTCTGCTAAGAAAGTGAAACTAAAATCTGTCGCCCTGTAATACTGGGGTGAGCCCTCTGATTTGCTAATGACATGTATTGGAAAAAAAGTCTTATAATTTCATCTACTATTACATTTTGTGTGTTTGTGTGGAGGTGATAGGTACCCTTTAAGGGTTTTTTCTCACCACAACGATTTGCTTACAACATGTATGGAAAAGCAAATGAAGACTATTACCAAATACATGGCTTTGTTGATTTTGTTTTAGTCATGAGATTTTATCTCCTCTTAGCGCACACAAGTTTTTCTAATTACCAACCATCCCTCACCACCTCTTCACTCTCTCTTATCTCTCATTACTCCAAGCTGCCGTCAGTCATTCAGTTTGACCATGGTGAGTCACTCCTTGCAGAGTCTTATCTCTAGCAAAGGACTTTGTTTACCTAACTAAATGAGAAGCTTTCATTCTTTAGAGCTCTGTAGCATTATATACTACACTTTAAATATATTCTGCAGTCTTGTCACTGTAACAGAAATAGCTAGGAACAGCAGAGCTGATATGTTAATCACTGCTATAGACCCGCCACAGCCTAACCAGGAAGTGTGAGTCTAAAGCTCGCTGTGACAATGTGAAGCTGCATGGAGAGAAAGACAAAATGTAACAGAATGGTGGCGCAATTAAGGGCATGAAATAAGCCAATTAATAGAAGATGTAAACCTAGACCAAATACTCTAAACCAACGCCAGATTTATTTTTATCATCTAATTTTCTACAATCATCCTAAAGGTAAAATGACAAAATTAATTTGTAATTTATGTTGTTACAGAAGTTGGATACCAATGATGTGCACTTCCTTCAGTACTTTAACTACTTTAGGCACCGCTTGCGGTGGTCCAGCTGATCCACCGTACCGTCACAGCACTGTACTTTTGTAGGTGCTTCGTTACCAGTGGTGTAGCTACAGGGGTCGCAGCAGTCACACATTCGACTGGGCCTCTGAGCCATTAGGACCCACAGGCCCCCCCACCCTGGGCCCCGGACTGTATATTTTTAAAAGCTGAGGTGTTAAAACTTTTTTTTCGGGAAATGATAACTGAAATGTTTTTTTAAAAGGGGGAAGCTAATTCTTCCCTTTTCTGTGGCGTCCCTCCTCCCCTCCTGTACAATGTAAAAAGCGGGAGGGATGAGACGGATGAGGATTTCAGGTCGGCCAATCGTCGGTGTGGGCAGAAAAAGTATTGCAAGGTTTTGGAAAGACAAGAATATATTATTTTACACATACAAAACCCCTGTCACATTTTTTGCCAATGTTGTATTATAACTTTTCATGGGACAATACTGAAGTTAGGGGACACATTGATCCCAATGTGAAGTAGTAAGTGTGCGCTTGTGAAAACAGTTTTAACATTTTGTGTGCCCTCAGAAAAAACTCAACACAGCCATAAATGTCAAAACCCAAGGGCAACAAAAGTGGGGAAACATCCCTAAGTGAAAATAGAAAAAATTGTGTAATTTATCATTTTCCCCGGGATGTCATGTGATTAGTTAGTGTTTAAAAGCTCTCTGGTGTAAATGGGGAGCAGATGTTTTAAAAATTTGGGGTGTTATGTTTCCCAAAACTCTTCTTAATGGCCCAATGGAAAGTTCAAATGGACCTATGGAAAAGAAGTCTCTGGAATCTAAAAAAAAAAGTTTTTGTTGCTCTACTAAAGAGGGCCCTAGGCGAAAAGAAGGTTGCCAACCCCCCTTTAAAACTGACCCTGAACAGGGGACCAAAAACCAATCGGGGTTTTAAGCAAGACGGGTTTTTAAATGGGAACGGGCCCTTCCCCAAAGGGGTTTGGGACCAAAAAAGTTCGTGCATGTTTTCAGTTCATATTTTTAATGTCGGGATTGTTTTTCAAAAAATGGGGAGTTGAGTGGTATTAGCATTGCTAAAGGAGGTTAAAGAAGGGGGGGATGTCAAAAACTTTTTTTTCGCACATTGCTTTTCCAAATTGGTTGCAGGGTTTGGCCGCCCCAAAAAGGGAGCCTCTTCTAAAGTCATGGCAAAAAAAAGCCTGCAAACAGTGACAAGAAAAGACGGGCGGGCCAAAGGACTTTAGTTTTTGGGGGAAACCCATGTCTGGGGTCTGATGAAAATTCATTTTATTTGGTTCGGATGGTGTAAGTGTGTGTGGCGGAAACCCAGGTGGGTTTACAAAGACAAGTGGGTCTTCCCTTAACCTTAAAGATAGTGGTGGGAAGTCATTTTTTGGGGGCTGCATGAGTGCTCCCAGCTGTGGGGGTTAATTTCTTTAAAGGGAAAAATTTGAATCCCAACTCGTACTGTGAAATACGAAGAAATCAGGGGGGAATCCCTTTTAGGGGCCCAAAATGGTATATTGGGATAGTGAGCTTTCGGGGAAAATAGCCCCCTTTTTCAGGGGGGGTTTTATAAAAACAAACTGAAAATACCCCAGATTTTTTTATACACAAAAGACATGGATCTTCAAAGGATTTAGAATTCTTAAAAATATCAAAATGCAATATATTTTGGAGCAGTTTTTTACAAAAGGTCAAGAAAAAACAGCCCTGGAAAATTTGTGAGGCATGACAGGAGTGATCATTATTTTTCTCTTATTCTATGGGCAATCAGGGGAGATTTGTTGCTCTCACATTTTAAACCATGGGGTTTGCATGAAGCTGGCATAAAATATTTAACCCTTTTGCGGGTTTTTAAAAATTCTTGCTTTTAAATTTTTTCCCTTTCCTTCCTCTCCCTTGCGTTTTAAAAATTTTCCTTTAAGATGAAACCTTTAAACTTCCATGGAGTGATTTTCTCCAGAAAAAATGTGCGGCACTGGGAGATTGTTCTGCTTTTGTTAATGGTGAATCTGTGTGAATTCATACGCTGACTGAACTACTCCCCCTTTTTCCCCCACATAAAGGCTGTGGGGGGGGAATTGCACACACATGTTAGTTTCACCAAAATTTGAAAGCCTGCAGGAAATGTCCCCTTATTCTGTGCCCCCTGTTGGGATTGTGGGGCAGGTACCCCGGGCAGCAGTGTGGATGTGCCTGCAGGTTTGCACCTGTTCTGCAGGTGGGTGAGGTTAAACCCTTTTCAGTTGGGGCCCTTCGGGGCGCTCCGGACAAATAAAGGTTTTTGGGGGTTGCCCAAAAAAAAAAGGAGGAGGGGGGACGGGAAAATTTTTCTTTGAGTCGGAAAATGAAAAAAAAACCCGGTTAAGAAAAAATTTCACAATAAAAAGCGGGCATTTTTCTTTAAAAAATGCAAAAAAAAAGGGGAGATTTATACCAAAAAAGGGTTACTTGATAACCCAACCCCGCACACCTAAACGCCGATATGCGAAAAACTATGTTTTTGGAATTTTGTTTAGGTGCGGGGAAAATATGATTAAAATTTCCTATAAAAAACAAAAGAAAAAAAAAACAGGAGGGAAAAAGGGCCCCAAAGGAAACCAATTTGGGAATTTACAAGAGGAGATGAAGGCCAAAATCCACCAATACTAGTTTAAATGCAGGACATGTCATCAAGGGAAAAAAAAGAAAAAGCTCCCGAGATGAGGCAGAAAGGTTTATCACTACAACCACAAGTTTCCAGCCCCCCCCAGCAGAAATGTTTTTGTGAACCTTTCCCCCTATGAGCCAAAAAAACAAAGAAAAAGGCAGTTTTTCCAAAGGTTTCTTCCTTTTCCCCTTTAGCATTTATGACCATGGGCAAAATTGCAAATTTTATATGGAAAGGGGTTTTTCGAAAAATTGGGGATTTGAGGGGAAAATTTTTTTGGAAAGACCCTTCCCTTCCAGAGGAATCTTTAGACGGGAAAAGCCAAAAATGAAAATTCCCAACCCAAAAAATCTACCCGGAATCCCTTGCCCCGGGAAATTTTTTTCTTTACTAGAAAAATACATTGACGATTTAGAAGCAAAGTGAAATTGAAATCTGGGGAAAAAAAAGGGAAAAAAAGTACACAACCCAAACCCCGAAAGGGAAAGAAAGGGTTTTTGCTTTTCCCGAAGAAAATCGGGTTTTTAATATTAAAAATGCTGACAAAGGGGGCGCAATAGTAAAAATGAACAACCCCTGACTACATCCAGGAAGGAACAGACAACTGTCCCCAAAAAACCCCCCCCCTACTGCAAAAATAGGAAATGATCCCCAGAAACCCATATGAAAAAAACTAAAGGGGGTTTATAAAAAAATTTTTCCAAATTTAGGTTCCCGGGAAAAGGTGGAATTGTTATCCCCAAGGGGAACAAGGGCTGCTTTATATGCTCCCAAGATCCAAAAAAGATGGCAAACCCCCGGGGGCCTATCATTTGGGGATTGGGACACTGACAGAGAATATCTTAAAGGGTTTGGGGGGAAAATTCCTAAAACCCCGGTAAATACTCCCCAAATACAAACCCGGACACAACAGACCCTTTTTAAACCAAACTCAGTGCCCCCGTTCCATTCCGGGGGGCACCATTTTTTTGGGAACCCTGGATGTTGAATCCCTTTTATACAAAAATTTTCCAAAAAGGATGGAGGTTTTTGGTGTCAGGGGCACCTAGAGAAAAAAAGGGCCTCCCAACAAACCGTCCCAAGCTCCCCCAGTTCTATCAGCCACAATATTTTCTTTTGAGAAGACCTTTTTATCTCAGCAAATTTGGGAAACTTCCCTGGGGTCCCGGGTGTGCGCCCCAATAAGCAAATCTTTTTTGGCGGGGAATGGGGGTTTTTTATCAACTTTCACCCCCAAACTTTTATGTTTCTCCGGTTTTATTGTTGATATCATTGTCTTTTTGGGTGGGACGAGGAGACCTAATTCAATTCCATAATTTTAATTCAATTTAAAATTTCCCCCACAATCCAACCCCTTAAAATTTCCTTTCGGAGAAAAAACCCCTTTCTGGTACCCCCAATACACATTAAAGACCCGCTATCACATCAGTGTACCACAAAACCCCCAGGCCCGAAAAAACTACCTCAGGGAAAGCAGTTCCACCCAAGACACAAGGGCAGTCATTATTACAGGCCCGGGGGTTTAAGATACAATCGTATTTTCCGCAAAGCAGGGCCTGGACAAGCATTCTGGATTGGGATGAAATTTATCAAACTTTGGGTAAGACCCAAAAATTTACAGACAAAAACCCCCAAACAGCAAAACAGCAGCCCTCAACAGGGGGCAGTCTACTTTCATTTCCAAAAAACCAGAAGGAAGAACGAAATGCCCCCAGTTGTCACCTTTAAAAAAACCAAAATGGGAAACCTAAGAAAGATTGCCAAAGGGAAATTCAACCTGTGCAAAAGGGAAACAGATCAAAGACATATTCCCTTTCCCCCCCTTTCCCTTTTCCTTTTTGGAACCACAAAACCCGCGGGATTATTGTCCGGAGCGCTCTAAGGCCCCCAATGAAAATGGGACCCCACCCCGCCGCAGAACGGTTTCAAGACCTTTTCAGGGACATCCCCACTGCTGACAAATTTTACCTGTCCCCCAAACCCAAAAAATGCACAGAAAAAGGGGGGCATTTTCCTCAGGTTTCAACATGGTGTTTTTAAATATGTGTGTGCAATGTCCCCCACGGGGCCTTTTTTGTGGGGGAAAAAAAGGGGAGAATTGTAAAGGGATGAATTCACACAGATTCAATTAACAGAGAAAAGAAACTCCGTGGCCGCACATTTTCTGGAGAAAAATCCCCTCCTGGAAAATTTTTCAGGTTATGATCTTAATGGGGAAAATTTTTTGACTCAGAGGGAGAGGAAAGGAAATGGGAATATAAATTAATGCAAAAAATTTAAAAATCTGCAAAATGGGGGTTTAAAAAATTCATGCCCGCTTCATGTAAAAATTTTGTGTGAACTGTGAGGCAACAAATCTCCCCCGATTGCCCTATAGAGATAAAAGAAATTTTTATGATTACCCCCTGTTACGCCCCATTTAGTTTCCCGGGCTGTTTATTTTTGAAATGTTGTAAAAAACTGCTCTTTCCTATATTGTATTTTGTTTTTTTTAAGAAAATTTTAAAATCCTTTGAAGGGTCCCTGTCTTTTGGGGTATTAAAAAAAATTTTGTATTTTCCCGTTTGTTGTATAACCCCTTCTGAAGGGAAAGGGGGTAGTCCTCTCGAAAGTTCATATAAATTTTTACTAGTTAGCCTCTAAAAAGGGATCGCCCGATTTCTTCACTTTCTATAATTTCCATGCTAACACGGGGCCCCCCCCCCCCATTATACTATGTGAAATATGAAGCAGGGGAGATCCTTCCCTTTTTGGGAAAAAAAGGTACGGGCAGTTTTAAACTGATAAAAAACCCCAAAAACCCTCCAAGATGGACATGCCTTGCCCAAAAAATTGGGGGGTACAGGTGTTGACTGGCCCAAACATTCTCCAGACCCAAAAACCCTTTTTTGGGATCAGTGTGACATCCTCAAACAGAGGTGATGGAGCAAAGTCTCTAACATCCACCAGCTCCGAGATGTTGTTATGGAGGAGGGGAAGAGGATTCCAGTGTACTCTATTGAACTCTATGCCCAAGATAGTTAACCGTTCGTTTGTTCGGTGCTCTCCTTAAGGAGAGATCTTCCCTTCCTGAGCTACTCGATGCCTCCCACACAGCCAAGCTAGTATCGCTCTGCTCTGCACTGAAGAGGGACAAAAATCCCGAAACAGCGTTGTCTGCAGATGAGAGATACTGGCTAGGCTAAAAAATCCCTTTTGCTTTCTCAAGACTCGGTGGGTCAAAAGCAAATTGAGGATTTGTTACAACCAACAGAGGGCGCTGTGGGCCTCTCAGCCCCTTTCCCATAATGTCTTGTGATATGCAGATGCTAAGTAGAGGGCTAAAAGGCAAAACAAACTCTACAAGCCGTTCGTTTGTTCGGTGCTCTCCTTAAGGAGAGATGTTCCCTTCCTGAGCTACTCGATGCCTCCCACACAGTCAAGCTAGTATCGCTCTGCTCTGCACTGAAGAGGGACAAAAATCCCGAAACAGCGTTGTCTGCAGATGAGAGATACTGGCTTGGCTAAAAAATCCCTTTTGCTTTCTCAAGACTCGGTGGTTCAAAAGCAAATTGAGGATTTGTTACAACCAACAGAGGGCGCTGTGGGCTTCTCAGCCCCTTTCCCATAGTGCCTTGTGATATGCAGATGCTAAATAGAGGGCTAAAAGGCAAAACAAACTCTAGAAGCCGTTCGTTTGTTTGGTGCTCTCCTTAAGGAGAGATCTTCCCTTCCCAAGATAGTTAAGGCAGTGCTGGAAAATAATGGTGGCCACACAAAATATTGACCCTTTGGGCACAATTTGTCCATTTTCACTTAGTTGAGTACTCCCTTCTGTTGCCAATGGTTTAGACATTGATGTTATTTGAGGGCACACCAAATTGATACTGTTATACAAGTTGTACACTCACTAGTTTACACTATATCAAAGTGTCATATCTTCAGTGTTGTCCCATGAAAAGATATAATACAATATTTGCAAAAAGTGAGGGGTGTACTCACTTTTGTAAGATACTGTAAATCTATGCCAGAATCACATTTCTTTGTTCAACCAGCATGAAAAAAGTGGAATAAAAAGTGATCAAAACTCTCACAGGCCCTATAATAATACTAAAGAAAACATCAATTAGTCCTGCAAATAAAAAGCCCTTAAACAGTGCTCTCATCAGAAAAATAAGTTATGGCTCAGAGAACATTCGACATAAAAAACGTGATTTTTTAAAATGTATTTTTAAGTGACAAATATGATTTATTCACATGAGGTGATGCATATAAGAATAGAGTTATGGCCTGTAAAAGCAGATGTATGAAATAAAATGAGTGTGTAGTTCCAGTTCATTAATTGGTTTGTTAAAATGTTTAAAAAGGGGAAGAAAATTCATATAAAATAGGAACAGTGTGGGGAAAAAAGTAAAAAAAAAGTAATGCAGCTCTAGAGCTCACTGTGATCCGCTTTTCTTTACTTCCTTGTTCTCGTTCTGATGCAAAGGAGAGGCTTGTGCTCTATTGTAAGTGAATTGACTGCGAGCCTCTCCTGTATTTCAATACAACCCCACCATGACAAAATATCACCACCACATAGTGAATGAAAAAAAGTGCCACACCATGACCACATATCACCACCATAGTGACTGAATAATACCGCCACACCATGAACACATATCACCCTCACATAGCGACTGAATAATACCACCACACTATGACCACATATCCACACCACATAGTGATTGAATAATACCACCACACCATGACCACATATCACCACCACATACTGACTGAATCATACCTCCACACCATGACTACATATCACAACTATATAGAGAATAAATACCATTATACTTTGCATACATATAAGTGATTAGAGTTCAGGTACATTTAGTGACTCACAGGTGATGTTTCTCCGATTAGTCATTTACGTTCTCTTTTCTTCTCCATCCGGTCCACACCATGCTGACTTCTTCCGGCCAACACTCATCCCTGCAGATTTGGACACAAATATCTTCGGATCCTCACTTTTCCAGCAACTCCTTACATATAGCTATGTAAGTCCCCTCAGTTAGGTAGCTTTATAGCTTCCCTCATCAAATAGGAAGCTCTATAGGTCCCCACCGTTTGGTAGGTATAAAGGTACCCTCAGATAGGAAGCTATATAGGTCCCCTCAGTTAGGTATGCATGTATAGGTCCCCTCAGCTAGACAGGTATACACTCACCGGCCACTTTATTAGGTACACCATGCTAGTAACGGGTTGGACCCCTTTTGCCTTCAGAACTGCCTCAATTCTTCGTGGCATAGATTCAACAAGGTGTTGCAACGATGCTCAATTGGTACCAAGGGGCCCAAAGATCCCAAAGAAAATATTCCCACACACCATGAACCACCACCACCGCCTAAACCCGTTGATAAAAGGGCAGGATGGATCCATGCTTTCATGTTGTTGACGCCAAAAATTCTGCCCCTACCTCCGAATGTCGCAGCAGAAATCGAGATCATCAGACCAGGCAACTTTTTTTCCAATCTTCTACTGTCCAATTCGATGAGCTTGGGCAAATTGGAGCTCAGTTTCCTGTTCTTAGCTGAAAGGAGTGGCACCCCGGGGTGGTCTTCTGCTGCTGTAGTCCATCTGCCCCAAAGTTGGCCGTACTGTGCGTTCAGAGATGCTCTTTTGCCTACTTGGTTGTAACGGGTGGCTATTTGAGTCACTGTTGCCTTTCATCAGCTCGAACCAGTCTGCCCCTTCTCCCTTTTACCTCTGGCATCAACAAGGCATTTCCGCCCACCCGGACTGCCGCTCCCTGGATGTTTTTTCTTTTTCGGATCATTCTCTGTTAAACCTAGAGATGGTTTTGCGTGAAAATCCCAGGAGATCAGCAGTTTCTGAAATACTCAGACCAGCCCTTCTGGCACCAACAACCATGCCACGTTCAAAGGCACTCAATCACCTTTCTTCCCCATACTGATGCTCGGTTTGAACTGCAGGAGATTGTCTTGACCTTGTCTACATGCCTAAATGCACTGAGTTGCCGCCATGTGATTGGCTGATTAGAAATTAAGTGTTAACGAGCAGTTGGACAAGTGTACCTAATAAAGTGGCCGGTGAGTGTATATGCGTCCTCAGGCAGGTATATAGATATGTCCCCTCATGTAGGCAGGTTTTATATAGGGCCCCTCAAGCAGTTATATATATATATTATATATTATTATTATATATATATATATATATATATATGTCTCCTCAGCTAGGCAGGTATATATAGGTCCACTCAGGCAGGTATATATAGGTCCTCTCAGTTAGGAAGGTAGCCATTATTAAAAATAATAACCATAATACTTACCTTAATTCCTTCTCGACACTGCCAATGCCTAGTTCAGCATTACGGGGCCGCAGCAGGCCCTCTCCACTACGGGGGCCGCTGTGTCGTACCCAGGGCCCACCGGAGGATTCTCTGATCCCCCGGTGAGCCCTCAGAAGTGATGTGGACCCCAGCACTTGCCCGGTTAAGTTGGGTGCTGATTCCGACCCTTGTCAAATGTAACCTTTTTCTGCAGCCTGGCCCCAATTCAAATTCATTTTCCCCACTGGGTATCCTCTTTAATTAGCAATAATTTTCCATGGCATGCTACACCGCAGGCATCCGTCACACCAAATAAGCTGTTGTCTGGGGGTTGGGGGCTGCAAGCTGAAGTTTTGCACCAGAACCCATGAGTCTCTAGCTACGATTCTGTACATTACTGCTTGGAAATGAAGACCTACTGTGCTGACTAACTTAAAAGGAAGAGTTCTGTGATATATAGGGTTATATGACAGAGATAGAGAAGCTGAGCTCTGTGACATATAAGGTTATATTATAGAGGCGATAAGCTGAGTTCTGTGATATATAGGGTTATAAGATAAAGGAGATAAACTGAGCTCTGTGATACATAGGGTTATATGACAGAGGAGAGAAGCTGAGTTCTGTGATATATAGGGTTATATGATAGAGGAGAGAAGCTGAGCTGAGGTGGGCAGGCTTTCTGATCATTCTGCCAGTTGTAGTAATAAGTGTCACTGTCTACATTTTGTTGTTCTTCTGCATATGGTAATCTGCCTTCTAATATTACCTGCCTATGGCCAGAATCCTCACAATGATAGCCAGCAGTACCTGCTGGTTCAATGGAAACCTGTCTGTTCAGCAGAACACTTGGAATCACATTGCAGCTTGCTCCACAATCCAGATGGAATATAATGGGCTTCTCATCCAACAAGAATGTTGCAAAAAGTTTCTTGGCACCCTTGGCTACTGGCTGCCTGATTACATTAACATTTTCTTTCCTTTCATAGATACTGCATGTACTTTAGCATCATCATTATCACTGCTGCTTTCCATCATCTTTAGGCTGTGCTTTGTCAGCTCAGCAGCCTGCAGATTTGCATGCATTCCTCTACGGTCATCTCTTCCTCTCTTAGTAATCTTTCTCTGACGTGAGTGTATCTGATGCCACCCACTATTCTGTCTCTTATGAGAGTGTCTCTAATGTCTCCAAACCTACATGTTGCAGCAAGTCTCCTCAGTTCTGTCACAAATCTCTCTACATTTTCACCTCTGAAGAACTTGTATCTTTCCACCGTCTCATTCTTTTTGGGGTCACAGTGTTTATCAAATGCCTCTTTTGATGGATAAAGGAAAAGACAACATATATACCAATAGGTATCACGGAGAAATGTTGGTAACATATAACTTTTAACATCTTATCTTTATCTTAAAATATAATCCTTCCCTTTCTCAAACAGTCAGATACAGCATATCTATCTAGTGAATCCACACTATTTGCACCATATTTAATTTCATTATATCATAATTACAAGTAGTGTTGAGCGATTATTATCGACAAAGTTGAAATCGGCAAGGTTTTTATGGTGATCGAAATTTTTAGATCATGCGATAATTAAGGCTAAAATCTGTGCATCATCTATTAAGATCGCGCCATTTTAGGCGCTTTCTGTAATTTTAGCGGCCAGCAAATCAGATTACAGAATAGAGCAGGGGTGAGATGTGTGTGCGACGTCATGACTGGGATGTGTATGGTTGCGATTGGCTGGAAAAATCACATGACCTCGTTTTACATAGAACAGCGTTTCCTGTTCAGCCTCAGTGTCTCTCAGCATCTCATAGGAGTAGGACGTGCGCTCTGCCTGTGGCCAAACAGCTCAGCGAAATTATTCTATTTCTGCACAGAGAAACCTCTACTATTAGCTGTGATCCTTACAATTTAGTTAGATTAGAGATTGGAAGATTTTATGTAGTTAGGTAGAGAATTTAAAGGAGCATCTACCGCTGTAAAGTCACAGGGGGAGCGGGGGGGTGGGGAGGGGGTCCGCGGGCGAACACAGACAAGCTCTATAAAGAACACTGGATAAAGTTAACCAAGACTTAGTGTAGACATTGCACTGCCATATCTTTATTATTAACAGTTTCCTATTGAAATATTTCCTGAATATTGGGCAGCCTGAACTTATATTAGGATGCACATCATTTCTAGTAACTGCAGGTCTCTGTGTTAGGTGCAAAACTCCACTTTTATTATCAGTATACGGAGGAATGAGACGGCCACTGCCGGGACACCTCCACAAGGTGTGAGACGTGCAGGAATCTATTGTTTGCGGTCACATACCAGTGTCCTTCTAGGTTCATGCCTTGTTCCCCTGTGATATCTACACGTCTCCTGTCTTCTTTGGGAGTTCTGTGAGTATACCCAGGCTCTATGCCCTTGCTAGGTTTTATCTGCCAGCCGCTCTTTTCCTAAGGTCTCTAAGCTCTTTATCATCCCCTGAGGCGATCAATATTGGAGGATCGAAACATGTTGGGATGGGACCGATAGGTTATTGTTTAGGGTAAGTGTTAACAGGGTCAGGCTCCTGTCAGGATCGCCCTTATCAGGGCGTTATTCCTGTTGTGTGTGTCAGGCTAGGGACCTGCAGTCCTTTCTAGGGTGGTGATAGGGCCGCATTAACCCATTGGTCCCTTGGCTTTGGCTGAATGAGCAAACATATTCTGATTTTGTTTTTGTTTTTTGCAAGGGGGCTCATATATTCGTTGCTATTGTATATCATTTTTTAAGATTATATATTAAAGGTTAAGTTTTATAGCCACTCCTCTTTATGGTTTTGTAGTCTAAATTGGCTTCTTGAGGTTTAGTATTTCACATCCACTTCTTTAGGTGGATTATTTGGGGTCCCCTGTGAATCTCAGTAACGAACAGCGTCGCCAATCTGTCCTTCAGTGGTTAATGCAACCTGCATCCAGCAGTCTTACCTCCTCGTCCTCCCAGTCACGGCCACAAATGTTGTCATCAGCATCATCAGCATCCGTCCAAAATGAAGCAGCCCAAATGTCAACTCGTGTACCCACCACTGTGGATAATCCATTGTCTGAAGACCTCTTTGATGACAAAATGCGGTTGGGGTCAGAAGGCATGTTAAAAGATCAAGAGGATGATTTAGTCTGCTCTGACGCCCAGTTACTGATGCCATCAGAGGAGGAGAAGGAAGCCGGTCAATCGGCAAAAATCCCGGGCGGTCGGCAACGCCTTGCAGGCCCTCTTGCTTGTAGCCCGCAGCTTCTGGATGCAGAAAGTCAGGACGACCAAGTCACCTGTGTTGATGATGATGATGATGATGATGATGATGACGACATTGCGGATCCATCGTGGTCTTTTCCGCAGAATTTGCTTGCGAGCGCTTCATCAGTGGACGAGGAGGAAGACGATGGGGTAGTGTCAATACGGGTCCCGCCACAAAAAGGGAGAGGGCGGTCGCAGAAGTCCGCTGATATGATTCCGCCAGCCACGGTCAGCGCAAACCCCCCTCCTCGCTTATCGCCGTCAAAAAGGTTCAGGACCTCTCAAGCCTGGGCCTTCTTTGAGCAAACCCTCGATTACCAGCGATGTCAAATGCCCCCTTTTCCCAAAAAGCATAAGTAGAGGCAAAAACCCTTAAAAGGGTTAACCCCCCCACCACCAACATTTTTAGTAAAATTGCGCGAATGCATGGTTGAAATGGGGGGAACATTTGCCCAAAAAAGGCCGCCCGACGCCGGGCCCCCAAAAACCACTGTCAAACCCCTGTCCCGCCTCCTTTCCCCCCCCCCCGCGCCTAATGCCCATGTCTCCAGGTCATGATCGGGGATAGCTCCGTTTCCCTCACCGTCGCCCAAGTCCACCGCACCCCCCAGAGACCCACCCTACCCCTTCCCCTTCCGCCGTTTGACGAACGCACGCCTTTACGGGCCATTTTAGCAGCCAGCTTCTGTCTTCCGGGTTTGGGGAGCAGAAGAAACATTTTTAAACCCAAACCCCCAAAGCCAAAAGCCTGAATGTCGGCATTGCCGGGCTTTTGGCCTTGAAATTTTTTGCCTTTTGTTGGGGGACACAGATGGGTTCCGCCATTTCAGGGCCCCTTGCCTGCCCCCAATAAAAGATGCCGAGCAGCTTTTTTTTTTTAAACAGTGGTTTTTTTAAAGGGACACGTAAAAGCAGTTTAAAAAAAATCAAAACTTGAGATTTGCAAAAACAAAAACGTATCACAACAATCGCATTGAAAATTTGGTTGGTATAAAAAAAGACATAGAAAGCACATAAAGCCAGTCAAAACTTCCAATTAAATCATGAATAAAATATTCCTTGGGGGAAAGATTTAGAGATTTCAAAGAAATAATAAATTAAAACGGGCGGGTTTTTAAAGGGTGCCCCCGAGAAGAGTAGTTGCTCATTAACGGTATGGGAAGGGAGGAGGGGATGTAACGCGCACGGGTTTTAAATGATGTCGTTTGTACTGATGACCCAACATAGTACCGGAGTCGCCGGATTGCCTGTAATTTTTTCTTAATGCAGACTGAGGGGGGTCAATAAGTTTAAGTTCACATGAAAATTGAAAGTTAACTCTTTTTAAATTCCCCGTAGCGGAGGAACCGGGAGTCTTCTTTTCGGCTGGTTGCCCGTGCGCAATTAGTACGTGAAAAAAAACTGTACTTAAAGAGGGCGGGAAATCTAAAAGCCCTATATCTGGGACCGCTATTTTGGGGGGTCGGCTTACAGAAATAACTGGTAACGTATAAAAGTTTTTGAAAAACTGACTTCCAAAAGTGTTGATGTATACAACCCCACCAGACAGGGAGTGTGTGCCTTTTTGGCCACTTTGTTTCCAACAGAGGTCAGAAGTACCAGGGTGGATATGTGAAACGCCGTGGGAGGTAAATACCAACGGGGTGTATTTTGCGACTAACTCGTATGATTTAAGCATTTGGAAAATCTTTGGGGGCCGTTGGGGTGCTTTCCACTGAAGAAGAGAATTTTTTGGGACTTTCTTTTTTCCCACTTGACCTGGTGGGAAATTTAGTGAGGTACATTTATCAATAAGCATATGGTATATCAGAGAAGGCCTTTCCCCAAAAATTTTTTTTTTTTAAATAGAAGTTTGGAAGTCAGAGGGAGAGAGGTAGCTTGGGCCATTAAATCTTTTGGAGTAAGTGGCGTTTTTGAAGTTTTGGGAAAAAAAGTAGGGGGGGGGAGGCCTGTATGTTTAGAGATTTTCTGCAAATGTTTGGTTTCATTTTATCATTAAATTGTTGGTTACGTAAAAAATTGAAACATGCCCAAGATGAAAAGGATAAAAACTTCCAGCATTTTAAAAGACAGATAGGGAGATGATGTTTTTGGGAATACCCCGGGGTTTTTGGAGGGAATGTGAAGTCCATAATTTAAAAAGATGGGAAAGAAACCAATACGGATTTGGGGGGGTTTACGCCCAAAAAAGTGACGCCTTAAGAGGGAAGCTAACCCTGGGCGAAATATGAACCCTCCAACCCGTCCCCAGGAGATGGATTATCATTGCCCTAGCGGGGGGATTGTCGAGGATGTGGGACATTATTGCTTGAAGGTTAGCGACAGCCATTCCTCCATCTTTGGACTAAAAAATGGAGGTCTTTCTTGATTCTTGTTTTTTTTCCTCCCCAAAATGAAGTTTGGGAAAATAGAGTTGGATTTTAAATGAAGATAGGCGGGGGATTATATAAGGGATGGCACGACAAATTTATAACTTGGTAAAAAGGACTTTTAAATTGTTATCTTCGCTATCCAAAGAGGCCCAAATTTTAGCAAATTTTCCGGGTTTTTTCCCGTTTAAAGGTCTGCATAGGGGGAATTGTAATTTTTGAAAGGGGTTAATGAGGTGGAATTAGTTACCTGTATCCCTGGGTTTTTACTGAAGTTGGGCGGGGGGAAAAAGCCAAATTGTTTAAGGAGTGGTTTGGTATGGGTTTTTTCACAGGAAAAATATGGATTTGATTTGTTAAGTTTGTAGTATGAAAATTTTGGGGGGAATGCGAAAATTTGAATGGCCAGAATTGAGGTGTGGTTTTGAGATGTTTAACAAAAATGTGGGGTTCCGGTTAAAAACTTATTTTATGGTGGGGTGGCAAGTCAGTATACCGAAAAAATAGAAAATTTCGTTTTTTTCAGCTAAGGGTTTCCCAGACATAGTATAAAGATTAGGGGGCAAAGGGGACAACCTGGGGGGTTCCATTGTCAAATTGAAGGGTTTGGAAGGGAAACCCAAAGGGTGGTACGGAGGCAGACGGGGTTAGATTTGGGCCTTTAGCAGTGTGAAAGCCAGAGAACCCAAAATTTACGCAGGTTACCTATTCGAGTTGATTTATCAAAGGCCCTTTTTCGTTCCAATGATAGAAAAAGGCCAGTCCTCATCGAGTGTGTTTGCCACCTGTTAAATCTAGTAAACGGGTGGCATCTCTTCCCGTCTGCCATGTACAAATCCAGTTTGACCCTGGGGATTAGGAGGGAAGGATAGATCGTCGGGAGGCTAGCCCCTTTTGATATAGCTTTATGTCTTGTTTTAAAAGGGATGGGCCGTATTTTAATCCCTTTATCTTCGCTTTGCCCTGGTTAGGGGGTTGAAATAGTGGCGTGAAAAGATTTCTTTAGGTGGCTTCGAAAAAAATAGCAATATCATTGAATAGGGGTGCCAATTGAGGTAGTAATTGTCAGCGAAAAGGCGAAATATTCATTTACAACCCATTGGACTGGGCTTTGTTTATTTTACTGAGTTTATAGTAATCGGACTTTGAGTTGTAAAAGGTGCGTTTAAGAGTTTATTTGTGCTTGCTAAATTTTTCGAAGGGAAAACTGTAATGGAAAGTTTTAATTTCATCATCAGAAGGGGGGGAAAACCTCACTGGATTGTAATTTGTATTTTTTTAAGTAAAATTCGGCGAAGGGTCGGCTATTTCAAAAGGATTTTTTAATTTTGGCCCCGGTTTGGGAAATTTTTGGTTGTAATTTTTAGTGTGCATGTTGAATTTTGACTTTTTGGAAGAAATTTTTAAAGGTTTTTTCCCTTAAAAGGAAATATTGCCATTTAATTTTGCCAGGTTTTTTTTTTCAAATTTTGGAATAATGAAAAAGTAGGTGTTTTGTATTTTTTGAAAGATGTTTCTTTTTTATCTCCGAGGGATTTTTTTAAAAGGGCCCTTTTTTCCCCTTAACTTAATTTTGCCCTACAGGTCTCTGGGGTTTGAGCGTTTTTTTTTTTATTTTACGGGCCCTTTTTGGAAAAATCACCACAAATTTGTAGCCTTATGCGCGCACCATATATTGTTGGAGGGGAATGGGAGCTATTGATGGAGAAGTATTCCCCCAAGTGTTTTTTGGGTAGGAAATATTTTAGGAATTTTAGTAGAAAAAAAAAATTGTTTATATGCCACATCCTGGGTTGGGAAGAAATAAGGGATCTTCAAGGATAGTCAATTGGGGCATGGTTAAAACCCTGTTTGTGGCCAAATTTTTGATGAAAAAATCTGTGGGAGTCAATCTTATCTATGGAAAAAAAAAAACGATTCGGGGTTGGGAAACGGGGGTGGGAAATGAAGGTGTAACTTTCTGGGTAGCAAAAATCTCAACATCATGAAGGCCCTCCCAAAAAAAATTTTTAAATCTGGGGGGGGAGACCCGTGGCTGGTCTGTCAGTGAATTTTTCTACTACTACATTGAATCTCCAAGCGTCGAAAACCCCCCCTTTCCCCACCTTTTAGCCCTCCCAAAAAGTTTCCCTTTAAAAGGAAAATTTTTGTTATGTTTGTGCGTCAAAGCGTAAGGGTATTTGGCCTGGAATTGATTTCACAAGGGAATGTATAAGACCAGAGGGGGCAAGATAACTCGATGAGTTGGAAGGTTTCTGAATTTTTTTATTAAAATAGCCCCCCTGCTTTTTTTGGGGGGGAATGCGCTTTAAGATGTGAGGAAAAAATTTTTTTATATAGCCGATGAGGGGATTGAAATAACAGATGGTCTCTTGCAGGGGAGACTAGTCTGCACCCGGGTTTGATAGAACCTCACACCAAAGACCGTTTTTAAAAAGGGGAGTTTAACCCCTTACATTAAAAAACAGTATCTTTAACGCCCTTTAAATATAGTGAGAAGGATGATAGGCCGGGGTTTGTACAATAGAACAAAGGGAAATTTAAAATTGAAACCTAGGGGAAAAAAATTATATTCATACCAATAAAAATTTCAATAAAAAAACAAAGTGTAACCAAATAGAAAGAAATAGTGTTTGAATCCCATTTCCCCCAGGAGAAGGGAAAAAATTGGGGCAAAATCCTGCCTAAAGTAGGAGGAGAAAAAAAAAAAAAAAAAAAAAACAAAAAGATGTAAGTTTGTAAGGTAACCCTCTCCATTTCGGAACCCCCAAAATTGTGGAAAATAGCAGAATAAAGGATACTTGTGGTGGGCTCAAAGACAGAACTGGACAAAGGTGGGGGTTTTCCCGGGGCCCCAAGAGGGTAAAATCATTTTAGGTTATTTGTTTCTTCCTGACTGGGTGAAACGTCAGCGGAGAAAGTTCCATGTTTCAGAGTGAGTTGGTTTTTTGGGGTGTGCAGGTGACTTTGTTCCATCTTGTTAATAATTAATTTTTTCCCGGGAATCCCCATTTTTAAGGAATTTCCTTTTCCCTGAGGATTTTTGTGTAAGCGGAACTTCTTTGGTAGCATGGAGCCGCAGAAAAGGTCGGGGAAAAAAGGAAAGGGTGAAATTATCTGCAAAGATTGTCTTGGAGGGCCCGCAGGAATCCTTTTGATATGATAAAAGTGAAAAACGACAATGGTTTTCCCTGGGTACCCGTTGGGGGAGATTACGAGGGTTTGGAATCCTGTGGACCGTTTTTTTAACTCCTGGGTCGAACTTGAGGAAGAACTGACCCTTTTTGGGCGGTAAAATGTATTTTTTGCTGCTTGCGGGGAGGGCTTTTGGTTACCCCGTATAAACTTGTTAGACTCGACTATCTTCGAGGGAGGGGCTTTTTGGAAGGACGTAGGACTTCCTCCAAAACATATTGGGTCCATTAGGGAGTTGTGTGAAGTTGCGAACTGGCCTCTTTGTTTCAATGTGTTCTGTTCAGAACAAAAAGTTGGAAAAACTGGTTTAGATCTGAAACATTTCTTTAATGTCTGTCGAACGGTGCGAAAGAGGGAAAAGAGCCTCTGTAAGGGAGAGGTTGTAAGGGTTGATAGTCCCATCTTCATGGTTTTTTAAAATCCAAAGCCTGCTCTGGAGGAACAGAGGGAGGGGTGAAAAAGAATTTTAAGCCTTTTTTGGATCTGTTTCAGTATGAGAGAGGGATTAAAAAATCAGGGAGTTTTGGGGGGTTTTAGTTTTGGGGGTTTTCTTTTATGTGCCACCCATGGACTCAAAAGAAAAACTCTATGGGTTAGCTTTTTTTTTTTTTTTTTTCTCTTTCCTTTAACCTCTGCGTTGTTTAGAAGCAGTTTTTAAGTTGAATGGGCAGGGGATTCCCGGTTTTTTACAGCAACGTTAATAGATGTTGGGTTAAAGTTCTTTTTTTATAGAGGGAAAGTCCCGAAAACTTAGAAATTTCCTTGGGGTGTAGAGCAGAAAAAAAAGAGGTTTGGAGCAGTTATTGCTGATGCGTACGCCACTATTTTTATAGGCTGTAAGATATGAATATGCAAGTTTGGTGACAGGAATCCTTTTGTATATATTTTTTACTTAAAACTATGTAGGAGGTAATGTTATTACAGGGTCCCCAAAAAAGGTTTTGTCAGCAAAAAAAGATTCACTTTCTCTTTTCACAGGGATGTTTATCTTAGCAGAAAATGAAAGCTGCCCCCTTTTGCTTTTTGCTTAGCTGTGAGGGGTGAGTCAGAGATCAGGAGCCAGGGAGAGACTACAATGGGGGTTTCGAGGAAATACTGAAACAGTTCTCCTTTTGAAGTCTGTGGAAGGGGCAGAGACACAGGACCCCCGCGGGAGAAGGAGGCTCACAGATAAGTGCACTTACAGTAGGGTAGTCGGGCGGGGGATGCTGTGCAGTGCTTGGAAAGAGGCACCTCTTCCCCTGCAGCTTCTGAGCTGGCTCACCATTAAATTCGGCTCTGCACTCATTTGGTATTTTTGGGACCGGGAGTAGCTTGCCCTCCGGAGGTCTTCGATTTTTTGTAGCGGGAATTTTTCCCCGTTTTTTTGGCTTATTTGAGCCCGGAACGGGGGTTCCTTTTGGAGGATCCCTCCCAGTTGTACTTCCCCCCGAGCAGGCATTTTTTTGCCAGAAAAGCCGTCCCTGCCCGGGCCAGCCGGGGTTTCATCTAAAATTTCAAGGCGTTTCTGATCTGTGGCCGGAAAAAGCCCATCTGACCCGACACATGGATAGTAAGTCCCGGGGCCGTTATCTTGTGACAGTCACGGGGTGAGCTGAGTGGGTTCGGGGGGGTAAAGGTGGCTCTCGGGCTGGCGCAGTCTTCAAAACCCGGGGTGGTGAGGGCTTTTTCCCCCCAGGTCTTGGTGGAATACATGCCCAGAAAAACCAAGCCGTTTTGAAATTAATCGTCTTGGAGCCCGCCCCCAAAGGGTAGGGTGTGGACGGCTTCCGCAACGGCCCGAGGGGGTGGGTGAAAAGAACCTTGTGCCAGGCAAGGTGGTATGGGGGTAACGGGCGAAATCTGTGGCCCCTTAAGTCGGTAGGTGGAGCACATCCCTTGCGGGCACTGTCAGACCTGGTGCCCAGAAATTCTAAAGAGTCCCCGGGTTGGACTCCCCTTGTGAAGAAAGTCGAGGTCTGGTTGACTTCCGCCGTTCGCCCCTGTTCGTCCCCTGGTGGTTGCAGCGTCGCTTGGCCTCCCCGTAAACCGTTCATTGTTGACGTGGCAACACGTGGAAATTCCCCCCTCCAATGCCCCCGCGATTTTTGGCAGCAGCGAAATGCCATTACGCAGTACGAAGTGACACAGGGCCCTGACAAGCAGGGTACGGATTTTGGGTTTTGAACCACGAGAGTGGAGGCGGGGGAAAGAGTCTGCCCCATCCTTCCCTTTTTGAAAAAGCCCCAAAATGGTCGTGCGGAAAATCCCCTTGTAGCAGAGCATTGTGGTGTCTTAGTTCTGGAACGATTTTGGACACTCAAAAACAAAGGTCCCCGCGCGGGAGGGAGACGGGCACGTGGGGGAACGGAGCCTTTCTCCGTAAATCCCAAGGCCGACAGTTTCACATTTCATCGGTCTTATTAGGCAGTGGTTGGGGGGTCAAGCTAAGAAAGGGGTGGCGCTCAGCTTAGGGTGCATCATGAGGAAAAGTGGGGCTTGGAAGCTGTGCGGAGGCGCGGGGGAGGAGGGGTTTCCCCTAGAACGATGTTACCGACGTCCTCCCTTGGGAAAAAGAGGTTGGGCGAATTTGGGGGAGGAGGGATGAAAAAGATCAGTTTGTAGTGCCCCTCGCCCCAGGGTTGGGAAATCAAGGCCCCATTTCCATGGTGTTGGTTTACTCCATTTCCTCCAACATGACCTCCATTAAGGCCATCAAAATGAAAAAACAGTAGGGGGGGCCCACCCCCCTGGACCCCCGGTACAAAAAAAAATCAGCATTTTTCCCCCCCCCCAAAATAGAGAGTAAAATGCAGGAAATGGAGCCCTTGGATTGATAAAAGGAGACATTGTTGTGTCGCTTCACGTTCTTCAAATGCCCTTTGGAAAAACGCCAGGAGTGACGCAGTGAGTGCCAAGTACCCGTAGGCAGCAGCAGAGGCAAGGTGGCAAAAACCCTAATGGGTGACCTTCCAAATCTTTATTTACCCCTCCCAACCTTGAAATTTCAGGGCAAAATACAACACCAGGGGCCAGTTAAGATCAGGTCCCGTACTGCGTTCAAACCGATTTTTTGTATGTGTTCGGACCAATGATTTGGGGGACCCAAAATGGCGAAGGGCCCCGAGGGGCCCCCACCCATGGGTGTTGCCCTGCCCCAGCACCCAGTGTCATTTTGAGGGCCTTCGCACAGCCGGAGGAGTCTTTACAGACAACGCATCGGTTTTCCCACAGTAATGTGGATGTTTGATTTCATAAGATGAATAGGCATGGATTCTGTTTTGGGGCCCCCAATTGCCGGGGGTCACCGATTAGTTGGGGTTTCCTTCACTTTCCCTTAAACAGAAATGGTCCCTTAAAAAACTTTTTTTTTAAAATGATTTTTCTTTGCAATTTTTATTTCATTTCCCCAACGTTATTTTGTGGTTTGCTGTGAGGAGACTGTAAAAGACCCCAAGGTTTCATGAAAAAACCATTTTCCCATTTACTCACTTATCTTTAGAATTTTTGCATTGTCAATGGTTTTGGGGTCATGTTGCTCAAATTTAAAATTTTTTGGGGGTTGTTGTGTGAGTTAAAGTATAAAAAACAGGCCCTTTTAAAAAATGTTGTTTTTAAGCATTTTTCTTTACAATTTAAAGTGGCTTTGGGTCATTTTAATTTTTTTGGGGGGGTTTTTCTTTGGGAAAGCAGCTTTTTACAGGTCTATTTAAAAAAAAAGTTGTTTCTAACAGACATTTGTTCTTACAAAAAGTCAAGAGGGGTCAAGGGTGTGGGCTGTCAGAAAAGGAATGGTGGACACTGTTAAAGGACACTATTGAAAAATGATTGTTTTTGCAAAATTTTAACATAGTATCAATCCCCCTTTTGGAAACCCATTTAATATAATTAAAAAAAAAAAAACAAAACATGGGGGGATTCCCTCTATTTTAAAATGTGTTTTTTAGAATTTAAAATACTAAAAAATTGTTGTACCCAAAAAGTGTTAAAAAAATTCCCCTGAAATTTACAGGGAGGTACAGGAAAACTTACCCGTGCAGGTTATTCAGGGACTGGAGTATGGGCACGGACAGAGAAAAAAAGTACAGGCCCTTTCTCCAGCCGTTGAGTAAAATGGAAAAAAATGCCAAGAAAAGGGACTGGGTGTAACAGGAGCGTTAACCCCAGTTTTTCCAATGAAAGCTCAATTGGTCCGCATCAACGGAGGGGAAGGCACCAGGTCTTGCTGTGTATGAGGAAGGGTGGATTCTCACACTTCGCTTCCCCACTCTGTTCAGCACGACAGTTTTCGTTTTTCTGCGTCTAGGGCATTTTAACCCGGTGTTAATGATGACGACGCCAGCCTGGGTTTCAGCACCACTGTAATCCGGCCCGGGTCATGTGTGGACAGGACAGGTATAGTCAATGTCAGTTCAATAAAACGGTGGGCAAGATCCTTTTTTCCCGGGACTTTTTTAATCTGGGGTCAGGCAGGTTTAAGGGTCTGCTGCGGTCCGGACGGGTTTTTCAATGTCCAGTCAATAAAAGGTGGTTAAAAGATCCTTTTTCCGGCACTTTTTTAAATTGGGGGGCAGACAGGGTTTTAAAGGTCATATGCGGGCCCGGCGTTCTAGTCAATGTCCAGTGAAAAAATAAAATGTGGTTGAAAAGCCCTTTTTCCGGCATTTTTAAACGTGGGTCGACGGTTTAAGGGCTGCTGCGGTCCCGGACGGGTTTGTCAATTCCCGTTCAATAAAATGGTGGTTAAAAGACTCCCTTTTTTGGGGACTTTTTAAAATTGGGGGTGCAGTTTATGGTCATACTGCGGTCCAGGAATTCTAGTAAAGTCCAGTTTTAAAACTAAAAAAGGGGGTTTAAAGCCCCTTTTTTCCCGGGACTTTTTTTCGTGGGTCTGCAGGTTTTTTGGGTCATGCTGCGTTAGGCGGGTATTCAATGTCCCGTTCAAAATAAAATGATGGTTCAAAAAAATATGCCTTCTGACACTTTTTAATTTGTGGGTGATGGGTTTAAGGGTCATGCGTGGTTTTAAGACAGGGATATGAAAGGTGTGTGACTTTTTTTTTGGGCTTTTATAGCCTAAATGTTGTGCCTAAGATGTGCAGGTATCCATTTGATGTTGTGGTGTTAATTCAGCTTACACCCCGTTTGGGTGTAAGAAAGAAGGTGTTGTTGCTCCATGATTTGTGGTCATCGGAGATGATCGATTAGACTATCGAAAAACCTTATCGATGGTGGGCCCCACTTCGCCCAAATTTGATAGCCAAACTAATAGTCAACATAAAATTCAAGGTATCATTTTTAAAGCCATTTCACCATATTTTTCCCAAAATTACGACACCGCTCAGATGTAGCAAATCTTTATCCTCTGTTATTCCCCAAAATGGAGCTTATTTAAAATAGAGAAAGGGGAGAGATCCCCAAACAAAAAATGATGGGGAAAAAAAATTAATAATGGTTTTTAATATGTGTCCCTTAGGAGATATACAGGCTTTCTAAAAGGGCCCCGCTTTTCAAATTGGGAAAATTTTAAAGGAAAAAAAAATCAAAAGTCTGTTTCATCTTAATTCTTTTTAAGCTCATCAGATAGTTGTTTAAAATGTTTTATGCTTACATCCTTATCAGTATCAGATTCTTAACACAGCTTCCTTTAGACAATGCGTGCTTGTTGCTAAAAGCAAAAGATTAAGGCCTTTCCTCCCCCCAGTGATACAGAGGGGAGTTTGGGAATGTGTTTATAGCTAATGCTTCAACCTAATGAAATTATAATTGTATCTTAGCGACTGCCAATTAAAAAATCATGTAGTGATGGAAAAGTCATGTGATTAAAAAATTTTTTTTGGAAATTAATTTACTGTGATTAAAGAGATTATGTCTCGACAGAAAGTGTGGGTCGGGGGTGACAGCTATAATCAATCAATTTGGAACAGAGACATCTAAATGGATAAGGAGTGGATCAAAAGATAATTTCCAAACCTGATTTTATCATCTTGACACCTATACAGTGGGGGACCCGCCTTGAAAAGGGTGCTCCCAGCCTAGATGGCTGACCCTACTAAATATTGGTGGTCTGTGGTTCGTATAAGCAAATCCCAACGCATTTCCCCATATCTTTCACAGTTCCTCATGGGAAAGAAAAAATGCTGTATATAGATAAATAGTATTAAAAATAGGTGACTGGTGTGCACTGCATAGCCAAAGTATGTCACTGATATAGCTGAGGGCACTAGGCTCCCCATACGAAGCTTACCGCCTCAATAAGGGCTTTAAATAACTGTCCCTTCACATGCACCTGGCGTCTCGGAAACTCATTCTTACCGGCATAGATTCACCGGTTTAATGGAATTCAGTTATATCCGCCAACTGCGCAGAAGTGACAAAAGTACATATTGCCGGTGGAACGCACATTCATCTCACTCTGACTTAGCTATCTGTGCATGTCCGGGAGCACACTCCGCACCGTATAACACATCCTACATGGGATTTATAGAATTCGACAGAACCTGATATTATGTTGCTGGTCCATATATCAAATGAAGCACGAGAAAGTCAATGTCTAATTTATGCCGTCTGGAAAAAACGATTTTAGACGAAAAATCCATTGCTCCTCCATTTGTAGGAGACGTTTATCAACATTTCCTTGTCTAGGTGATGGAAACACAATTTCCATCACCGTAAAAAATTAATTCTTGGTATTCCCTTCATGTTTTTCCCACATATGTCAAGCCAACGGTGTGTCTCTCTGATGTCTTATATCGCCCACATGTTCCAGTATCCGCCTTCTGAACTCCCACTTGGTTTTATCAACGTAGTCTAGGGGGCAGGCACATGTGGCGAAATATATAATCGCCTTACTTTTGCAATTTGCAAACTCACTAATATCAAACTGACTTTATGTCGATGCACTTTCAAATACCTTGGTTCTTTTTATAAATGGACAGCCTTACATGTACCGCACTGGAACATTCCAGATGGTTGTCTTTCAAGCCATGTGTTGTTCCCCTTCTGGGACACATAATGGATATGTATTAAGCGGTCACCAATGGACCGGCCTTTCCAAAAAGTGATAGCCGGCCTATTGGGAATAAATCTCAATATATCTGGATCTGTTTTAAGGATTCCCCAATATTTTTGAGGATCCCTCTGATATTTTCTGATTGGTAATTGAATGTTGCTACCAATCTCACCATCTCTTCATGATCCTCTTTCTTTTTAGATACCAAGAAATTTGCTCTTTCCTTTTCCAATGCATGCCGAAAGCTATCTGTCAAGATCTTATCGGGGTACCCCCTGGCTCTGAGGCATCTTCTCAATGACCAAAACTCCATTCTGTTATGTGTCAATATGAATAGAAGTGGTTATGATAAAAAAAAAATGAATACCTCTCTGGTTCAAAAAGTACTGTACAGCCTCCATTCCCACCTTATGTAGGATGGAGCTGTATAGAACTTCAACATCAATAGAAATTAATAGGGCATTGCTCTCCACTGCAATGTTTTCAGTCTTTCTAAGGAGGTCAGTGGTGTCGTTAGTATAACAAAGCCCCTAAATATTTTATCCACATAGATCCCCACATTCCATTTTATTGAACCAATGCCTGATATAATTCGTCTTCTTTTAGGGGGACCAGACCTTTACGAACCTTGGGAAAAGCATATAACATGGGGATCTGTGGATTATTAGGTATCAAAAATTCAGACTCTTCCTTTAACCCCTTACCGACATTTGACATACCCATACGTCAAGGTCGGGTAAGGGTTCCCGCAAATTGACGTATGGGTACGTCATTGCGATCTTACGGGCTCGCAAGCGGAGCTCGCAAGATCGCGGCTTGGGACCAGCGGTATATTACCCCTGGCATCATGCCACATCCCCCACGGCTGGAGTGAGCTCCGGCTGCGGGTGATTAACCTTCGATGTCGCAACCTATCATGGTCGCAACATTGAAGCTGCAGGCAGGAGGAGTGAACTTCTCCTGCCTGCCATCGGCACAGCAAGAGGCGGAGATGCCACTCGCTGGTTCTCTTACCCGACACCCGGATGCTTTGTGAAAGCATCCGGGTTGTCCGGTGACATCACCATGACCGCAATGCATTGTGGGCATGGTGATTGACAGTCACCATGGCAACCAGTACACAACAGTAATGCTGTGTGCTGATCTCCTTTTGTATGAGCGATATGCAAATCGCTCATACAAATCCCCATTGGGGAAAAGTGAAAACCATTTAAAAAAGTAAAAAAAAAAGTGTAAAAAAGTAAAACACAATCACGAAAAATAAAATAAAAACACGTACACCCACCTTTTCCCCTTTAAAAAGGGCCAATCCCCCAAAAAAGATAAAAAATAAATAAAGTACCCATATTTGGTATCACCGCGTGCATAACGACCCTCCCTATAAAAATGTCATGTTAATTAACCTGTATGGTAAACGCAGTAAACCCCCGCTCCCCCCAAAATAGTCACAGAATTTTTGTTCATTCCACAGTACATATAATGGAATAAAAAGTGATCAAAAGCTCATATAAACACCAAAGTGGTGCCAATTAAAACATCAGTTCATCCCTTACACAGCTCTGTATATGGAAAAAATAAAAAAGTTACGGCTATCAGAAGATAGCAATGCATAAATATTGTTTTACACAATAAAAACACTTTTTTAAAAAAATAAAAATAATGTGCTTCCACGTAATAAACTATATAAACTGGGTATTGCCGTAATTGTCTCGACCCACAGAGTAAAACTAACTTGTCACGTATATTGCACAGTGAGCGCTGTTAAAAATAAAAATAAAAAACACTACTAGGATTGCAGTATGTTCTTCACCCTGCCTTCCAAAAAACGGATTTAAAAGTGATCAAAAAGCCTTATCCCCCAAAAATGATATCAATAAAAACATCAACTCCCGCAAAAAACAAGCCCCTACACAGCTCTGTTAACAGAAAAATAAAAAAGTTATTGCTCTCAGACTGTGGTGATGCAAAAAACGTGTTTTCTTTTTGAATAAAAGTGTTTTTATTGTGTACAAAACAGTAAAACATGAAAAAAATACAAATTGGGTATCACTGTAATCGTATCGACCCGCTGAGTAAAGCTAGGATGTCATTTATACTGCATGGTGACCGCTGTAAAAAATAAAAATAAAAAACACTACAAGGATTGCTGTATTTTGTTCAAAATGCCTCACAAAAACCTTAATAAAAAGTGATCAAAGCGTCTTATAATGGTACCAATAAAAACATCAACTCATCCCGCAAAAAACAAGCCCATAATCAGCTCTGTATGCAGAAAAATAAAAAGGTTATGACTGTCAGACTATGACAACATAAAAATGCAGTTTTTTATAAATTCATTTCTATTGTGTCAAAGTAATAAAACATAAAAAACTATATAAAATTTATATCATTGCAATTGTACCGAACCCCATAGTAAAGTTATCCTGTCATTTATCCCGTATGGTGAACACTGTAAAAATTAAGCACAAAAAACAATGGTGGAACTGGTTTTTTCCTCCCATTTTGATGGCCCAATGCTAAAAAAACTACGGAACACCTGTGCACCCAAAATGCACAATACACCCCTAGATGAGATCCATGAGGGGTGTTGAATCCAAAATGGGGCGACTTCTGTTAGGTTTCACCTGTTCTGGTACTTTGGGGGCTTTGCAAATGCGACATAGCACCCACCAAAGTCTGCGTTCCAAAAGCCAAATAGCGCTTCCTCCCTTGTACGCCCTGCCATGCACCCAAACAACAGTTTACACCCACATGTAGGTTATTGCCGAACTTGGAAGAAATTGCGTAACACAATTTGGTTGATTTTTTTCCAGGATTCCATGTAAAACTAAAATTGCAGATTATTGGAAAAAATAGTTGTTTTCCTTTTCATAGCCTAACGCTAAAAAAATTTGTGAAACACCTGTGGGGTCGATATACTCACTACATCCCCGGATATATTCCTTAAGGGGTGTAATTTCCAATATGGGGTCTTTATAGGTGAGTTTATTTAGTTTTAGCACCTCAGGGTGTCCGCATACCTGAAACGGCGCCTAACTAAAATCGTAATGAAAATGAGACCCCAGAGTCTGATAGGTGCTCCTCCTATTCTGGGGCTTGTGGTTGAGCCAAATAGTGCACTAGGACTACATATGGGATATCGCTGAAAACTGCAGAATCTGGGGAATTGATGTTGAGTTTCATTTACCTGGTCACATCTACCGTGTTCCAGTGAATAATGAATAAAAATTGAAAATCTGCAAAAAAAGTGAAATTTTGAAATTTCACCTCCACTTTCACCTCACCTCCGCCAATTTCTGTGAAATATCTAAAGGGGAAAAAA